>CM056060.1:3141272-3163772 GCA_029574335.1 Rana kukunoris | reverse complement strand
TAACATTGCCCCCACATGACATTAGTAATAGCCAGTAGAATAGAGAAGTGATTGTGACTACAGTGTCCCCCCACACAGAACAACCCATCCATGGCAATCTGCATAGCCATCCATTGATGCCCGGTGCAGTAGAGGACACAGCCCGCAGGGAGAGGAGAGGGGAAAAAGGGGGGGGGGGGAGTAAAGAAATAATGGCCAAATAGTGGACTTACACAGAAAACAGACGCCCACACATCCATGAATTCAATGGGCGAGTGACACTTCCGCCCGTAGGTGCCATCGCCGCTGCAGCTCCCGCCAGGCGAGGTAAGTTCTGGAGGTGAGGTGGAGCGCAAACAGTAGTGTCTGCGCTCCAACGACTGAAGCGCCTAGTTTTCGCGTCATCAGCACTGGCCCACTTCCCTGACGGCGGCGGCGCACTGCAGACACAGTGACTCGAACTCCGCCATGATATCGGAGACCAAGCACTGCGGGACAGGGGAGGGTACCAAGATGGCCGACCGCTCCGGAGCTAGGCCAAAGCCGCGGCCTTTCCTAAGGTGGCAGCGGCGGCGGCGGCGGTGCGTTCCTGTGACACGGAGGCCAGGATTTCGCCCCCCGCAATTTTTCGCCCGGTGCGACAGTCCCCCCTGCCCCCCCCCTCGCTACGCCAGTGAGACCAGTCACCCTACACAAGGAGAGATCAGAGCTGAGGGAAAGTCCCAGCTGGCTCCACCCACTGCATAAAACTAGAGCAGGGGGCAGAGACAAGACCAATCACCCAGCACAAGGAGAGCAGATCTGAGGAAGGGTCCCAGCTTGCTCCACCCACTGCCTTAAAATATAGGAGTGGGCGGAGACAAGACCAGTTACCCTGCACAAGAAGAAAGAGACCAGAGCTGAGGGAGGGTCCCAGCTGGCTCCACCCACTGCATAAAACTAGAGCAGGGGGCGGAGACAAGACCAGTCACCCTGTACAAGGAGAGAGAGCAGCAGTGGGCGGTCTTTATTACAGGAAGTCTCACACTGGATGACTGCACAGATATGGAAGAAATACACAAAGGACACCGAGATTCGAGAAGAATACACACCATGAATAGATTTAGCAATTGTGTAGCAATTTGTAGCGATGTCACCGGATGTTCCCTTATTGTTGACAGAAAAAACAAATCCTCAACATTCCGGGTGGACGCCATCTTGTCTGTCTTCGGTCCTCGGCTGAGGCAATGTGCTATTTTGAAAGCGATGTTCGAACAGGGAAGGGAGCGCGCCGGGATCTCGGCCATAACGCAGGTTTGTGCAGTACAGAAGAAAAAGGACATTAAAATGAAAATGAAAACAAGCCCCGACACGGAAGGCATAAATAATAAAAGTTAATATATTCCTGGCACATCGCGCCGTGAGATGAATTTCATCGTCATGATGAACGCTTCTCTGAGAACACCCAGCATCAAAAAAAAAAACAACAACCTGGATCTGAAATCTATCAGGGGCACGCTAGCTGGACCCGGACCTGGTGGAGGGTCCTTGGAGTCCCAACAAGTGACAGGATCGGCAAGGTGACCCCCAAATGTCCTTCAACTAGATGTCGGGGGCTGGGAGGTCCTCGGGCCTGCCCTGAATGATCTCCCTCCTCTTATGGGGTCTCCCTTCAGGGAAGCCCCACCTAGTACTTGGGTGGGTTTGTCTCAGGAAAACTTTCCAAAGAATGGGGTCCGTCTGGTTTTGGACAGATGGACCAAGTGAAGTACCTCAGTCCCTGTCTGGAGCCTAACGCCCCAGGGGGATCAGGGTCATGGTCCTTCTCCTTTGCGGCTCTTGCGGCTCCTCCCGTCAATAGATAACCCACTCGTGTAATACACATAGCCGCCGAGTGTATTACTCGGCCCCGCCCCCTCGCCGGCCGCGTCATTGGGTTTGATTGACAGCAGCGGGAGCCAATGGCTGCACTGCTATCAATCTATCTAATGAAGAGCCGATAACCTGGGGGAAGAACGGCGCGGGATCATGGATGCCCATGGATGTTCCGGGCCCAGGTTAGTAAAACGGGGGTTCGGGTGGGGGCCGGACAGTGCGAGGTGTTTTTTCAGCATTGCCAATAATGGCCTGCCCTGGAAGTGCAAGTACAGGCAGGAAAAGGGGCAGGGTGACAACACTAGTGAGCAGTTGGTGGGGCGGTGACAGAGTGTTGTCACCCCAGAACAGGAAGTCAGGGAGCGCCTGCGCAAAGACCTTTATGTTAATTATTATTGAATTACATTTTGTATTGTTTGGATATCGAATCAAATCAACAACATGAGTATTCATCTTTGTCCTCTTTGTTACTTTATAGCAGTGGTCTCCAAACTGCGGCCCGGGGGCCAGATGCGGCCCTTTGCTTGCTTTTATCAGGGCCTTGGGCCATTTCCACTAATACCAACATTTATTCCCCCTCCTCACAATTACACCAACAATGGGGCACAATTCCTCCCAATGACACCAACAATTGGGCAAAAGGACACCAATGATGGGGTACAATTCCTACCATTGACACCAACGATGGGGCACAACTCCTCCCACTGAAGTTGGGCTATTTTCTACTCCCAATGGCCACAGTCCGGCCCCCCTAATGTCTTAAAAAAAAAGTAAACTGGCCCCCTGTTTGGAAAGTTTGGAGACCCCTGCTTTATAGCATGCACACCTGAATCTCCTGATAAAGCTTTGGTAAAGCGAAACATGTCGTGTGTTGTATATGTGCCATTTGAATAGAAAAAATGAATTTTGGATAGGGATGGAACATTTTCTCCTTTTTTTTTTATTGCTGTAATAAATATTTGTGATTGATATTACATTCTTCTATTAAAGTCCAGAGAATTGTCACCTCTCTTCCCTTCCTGTTTTATGGAAGGATCACCAGGTTTTCTTTTTTTTTTGAAAGCTGTAGATCTGAAAATGCAAAAAAAAATTTTTTTCTATCTGTCTGTCCGTCTATCTATCTGTCTATATACATATAGGCCTGGATTCACGTAGGACTTACGCCGACGTATCTCGAGATGCGCCGTCGTAATTACAAATGTGCGCCGTCGTATCCCTGCGCCGATTCCCCAAGCTAGATACGTCGAAACAATAGGCTTCAGCCGCCCGACGTAACTTGCCTACGTATCGTGGGCGCATAGTTACGCTGGACGCATTCGGCGTACATATTTAAAATATGCAAATGAGTCAGATACGCCGATTCACGAACGTACTTGCGCCTGGCGCATGTTTTAAGCGATTTGCGCAAGGGTTACGTCCGGCGTAAAGTTATTCCCCATATAGGAGGCGCAACTCATGCAAAGGTATGGACCAGGGAACGAACGCCGTTTTTACTACGTTTAGTACTACGTGAATAGGGCTGGGCGTAGGTTACGTTCACGTCGTAGGCAGTGATTCGACGTATCTTAGGCAGTTATTTCGACGTGACTGTGAGCATGCGCACTGGGATGCGTCCAAGAGACGACGCATGCGCCGTTCGTTTTTTGAAGCTCAGCCCATCATTTGCATGGGGTCACGCTTCATTTAAATGTATCACGCCCACTTCCACCTACTTTGACTTACGTCGGCTTACGCCGACAACTATACGCTACGCCGGCGCAACGTTGGGAGCATTTGCTTTGTGAATACCATGCTTGCCTCTCAACGTTGCGCCGGCATAGCGTGAAGAAGATACGCTACGGCGGCACAAAGATGCGCCCAGGTATGTGAATCCGGGCCAAACTGTATACACAGATGTCACACAAAGGAGAACTCAGCTGAGTGGCTTTTGGGGAAAAGGAGATACAAAGTTTCCATAATGTCACTTTTTTTGCCATGTTATCCTAGAAAAAAAAGTGTTATCTTTTATCCTTTATTGCTACAATCTTCACTCTTCACCCCCCCCCCCCCCCCCCCCCCCCCCCCACCCCCCCCCCCCCCCCCCCCCCCCCCCCCGTCTTATCCTTCTTGTCTTTGAAAAGCAATCCCATTTCTTTTTTTGGGTAGCCGGGGATCAGAAGTCGGCATGAAAAGGACACGGCGGAAGATGGCCACTTGTTAATGTGAAAAATTTCTGCCCAGCTGGGAAATTAATGAGGTCTAGCAGGCCTCGGGCACGCAAATAGTTTAAAAGATAATCTAATATAGAAGAAGACGGCTTGTAATCTGTTCAAACAGCTTCATCGTGACCCGAGGGCCCAGCGTATGGTAATGAAGTGTTCATGATTCACTCTGACATCAGAATACGGGTTGAGTCTTGGTCAATGGATGCAGCTTGTTATGAGGCTCCATCTTCTCTTAGTAGATTTAAAGTGGGTGCTCATAATGGCAGTAAAGAAATGCAGGGGCGGCTGGTGCTCAAAATTGGGGGGTGCAAACTGAAAAACGCTCCCACTGTGCCCCAAGTGCTGCCACTGTGCCCCAAATATTGCCACTGTTCTCCAAATGTTGCCTCTGTGCCCCAAGTGCTGCCACTTAGCCCCAAGTGTTGCCACTGTGCTCCAAATGTTGCCACTGTGCCCCAAATGCTGCCACTGTGCCCCAAATGTTGCCACTGTGCCCCATGTGCTGCCACTGTGCCCCAAATATTGTCACTGTGCCTCAAGTGCTGCCACTGTGCCCCCAAATGTTGCCACTGTGCCCCAAATCTTGCCAATGTGCCCCAAATCTTGCCACTTAGCCCCAAGTGCTTCCACTGTGCCCCAAATCTTGCCACTGTTCCCCAAATCTTGCCTCTGTACCCCAAGTGCTGCCACTGTGCTCCAAATGTTGCCACTGTGCTCCAAATGTTGCCACTTAGCTTCAATGGTGCCACTTAGCCCCAAATGTTGCCACTGTGCCCCAAATGTTGCCACTGTGCCTCAAATGTTGCCACTTAGCCTCAAGTGCTGCCACTTAGCCCCACATGTTGTCACTATGCCTCAAATGTTGCCACTGTGCCCCAAATGTTGCCATTTAGCCCCAAATGTTGCCACCTTGCCCCAAATGTTGCCACTATGCCTCAAATGTTGCAACTGTGCCCCAAGTGCTGCCACTGTGCCCCAAGTTCTGCCACTGTGCCCCAAATCATGCCACTTACCCTCAAGTGCTGCCACTGTGCCCCAAATCATGCCACTTAGCCCCATGTGCTGCCAACATGCCCCAAATGTTGCAGCTGTGCCCCATGTGCTGCCACTGTGCCCCAAATGTTGCTGCTGTGCCCCAAGTGCTGGCACTGTGCCCCCCGTCATCTGCCCGGCACTAACCTTGTCTCAGGTGGGGAGCGGGTGACAGTGGCGAGGGGTGTCTGGTGTCCTCCATCTTCATAGGCGTCCAATCACAGCGCCTGTCGCTTCAGCCTTTTAGGTGACAGGTAACACAGACCCGGCGCTGAGGAAGACATTAGCAAATATTAATTTGATAATGTCAAACAACAGGGTGGGCTCGGGGCACAGTGCTCTGCGCCCCGAGCCCACCCTTTTTTAAGCCAAAAAGAGCCTCCGGCTCTCATCACATGCTTAAAGAAAAAAAAAGACATTGGAATCCATGCATCCGGCACCCTGCATGTAGATTAGGGGGGCAGACGCATTGGATAGTGGGGGGGGGGGGCCGCCGCTGGTCATTGGTTTATAGGAGGCCAGTGAATAGAAGGTTGTAATGGTGCACAATGTGGCTTTCTGGGTTATATACAATTTTTGGGCAATTTTTAGGAGCTTTGCCAGGGGCCCCCCATGAAGAAACCTGAAGGCACCCCAGTTGAAAAAGGCTGATCTAGCCAACAGGATGTCTATTGGAAATGCAATAAAATCGATGCATTTTTCCTGCAAGAGAAAGGACACAGGTGCTAGAGAAAAAGAGTGTGTGTGTGTGGGGGGGGGGGGGGGGGGGTGATTGAGGCTGAACATTTAGGAAAGTGAAGGTTCAATGAGATTAGTAAATAAGGTGGAGTTGTGATCAGTCAAACAATCATGTGCTCTCTAATATCGTTATTCTTTTCATTTCCCAGCACATGATCGCTTATTCCAAGTAAACACCGCCGCTTCATTTTATTTACCAAGCAGTTACTTTGCCTCTACGTCTTTTCTAGATCCAGACCTATGCTTTTTGGATAAAACAGTGTCGCCTTATTTGATGGTTAATATTTTGTGGTGGTACAGGGCAGGGCTGTCTTGGTGCGCGGGGCAATGCCCAGGGGCCCCCGGGTGCATAGGGCAAATTTGAAAGGAAATTTAAATGTAATAATTAGAAATAGTTACGTTATAATTCGTTATTATTTCAGATTTTCACATCTTCGGATTGTCGAATTTCAGAATTTACGAATATTCAAATTTCCGTCAAATTTTTAAAAATGTATGAACAGCATTCGTTATTTCAGAAAATTCGTAACTACGGATAAATTCGCATTCGTTACGTTCTCTAACAGCTAGATTTGAAAGGAAATTTAACCACTTAAGGACCCGCTCATGTACATTTACGTCGGTACTTTAAATATGCTGCCACAACCGAGATATCCATCTTTTCTTTGAGCGGTCCTGTAAATGATAACGGTGGTCTCCGCGGCGGATTTGACAGTGGGCAGTATGTACAGGAGAGAAGTGTATGACAGCAGGTACTATGTACAGGAGAGGAGTGTGAAGGGTATGACAGTGGGCAGTTTGTACAGGAGAGGAGTGTGAAGAGTATGACAGTGGGAAGTATGTACAGGAGGAGTGTGGGGGTATGACAGAGGGTAGTATGTACCAAAGAGAAGTGTGGAGGGTATGATGGGGCAGTATGTACAGGAGAGAAGTGTGGAGGGTATGACAGTGGGCAGTATGTACAAGAGAGGAATGGGGATGGTATGATAGTGGGCACTATGTATAGGAGAGGAGTGTGGAGGGTGCGACAGTGGGAAGTATGTACAGAAGAGGAGTCTATGACAGCAGGCACTATGTACAGGAGAGGAGTGTGGAGAGTATGATAGTGGGCACTATGTACAGGAGAGGAGTGTGGAGGGTATGACAGTGGGCACTATGTACAGGAGAGGAGTGTGGAGGGTGCGACAGTGGGAAGTATGTACAGAAGAGGAGTCTATGACAGCAGGCACTATGTACAGGAGAGGAGTGTGGAGAGTATGACAGTGGGCACTATATATAGGAGAGGTGTGGAGGGTATGACAGTGGGCACTATGTACAGGAGAGGAGTGTGGAGGGTATGACAGTGGGCACTATGTATAGGAGTGGAAGGATGTTTAGGGACTGCGTAGTGGTTAAAGCGGAGGTTCACCCTAAATATAAGATCTCCCATGTGATCCAGCATACTGGCGTCAGCGCCAGTATGCTGTTTTTTTTTTTTTTAATCCCACACTTACTGTATTATGCAGGAATTTCTTTTTTTCCCCCCGCGGTGGACGGCTCTAGTATTGCTCGTCACATCTTCCTAAAATACCCGATATGGACTCGGGTAATCTCGGCGAAAATGCGGCGCCTGCGCACAGACCTAGGAGCTGACTGCGCAGGCGCCGTATTTCTCCGAGTCCTATTTCGGAGGGCGTGACGCGCCATAGCCGTAGGACTCGGAGAAATACGGCGCCTGCACAGTCAGCTCCTAGGTCTGTGCGCAGGCGCCGCATTTTCGACGAGATTACCCGAGTCCATATCGGGTATTTTAGGAAGATGTGACGCGCTATACTGGCGCCGTCCACCACGGGGGAAAAAAAGAAATTCCTGCATAATACAGTAAGTGTGGGATTAAAAAAAAAAAAAAAACAGCATACTGGCGCTGACGCCAGTATGCTGGATCACATGGGAGATCTTATATTTAGGGTGAAATACCGCTTTAAGCGGGTCATACATGAATTGAAATTACACCAATTATGCAGAGACCAGCCATAGTCGATCTATGTATGGGCTAGCTGGTTTTACACAAGTCAATCTATTAATCGACTTGAGTACAACCAGCCTGTTTTTCCAAAAACAATCAGTGCTGCCAGCTATAGATAGCAACACTGATCATTGTACTCACTGGCAGGACACAACAACACTACAGGAGTGATTCCCCCATCCACAGGTCAGCAGGTGAGAGGGTGTGTGGGGACAGGCTAGGGAGAGATACCAGTCAGTGGCTGGGTAGGCACTGGCTAGTATCAGAGCCAGATACACACAGGTTACATACGTCGCGATCATTAGAGCGAGAGCAATAATTCTAGCACTAGACTTCCTCTGTAACTCTAAACATCTAACCTAAAAAATGTTTAAAGCATCGCTTAGGATACCAAAAAAAAAAAAAATCGTGCTAACTTTATTGTTTTTTTAATGTATGAAACAGTTTATTTCCAAAAAAAACATGTTTGAAAAATTGCTGCACAAATACAGTACCGTGCTAGAGCTGCACAATTAATCGTTAAAATTGTGATCTTGATTCAACCCCCCTGACATCTCCAATGCAGAGTTTGCTGATTCTTTCATATAACAAGTGGAGAGACTTTCAGCTGTCAAAAAAAAATATCTGGCCAGTCTGCAAGTTCTTATCAGGAAACATTGTAACTAACGCATTCTTCTTATATCAAAGGGATAAACTTCTGTGTGTAAAGAAAATATCCGACTGTCTGCCAAGTTTGTAAACAACATGAAACATTGTAACCAACTTCCTTTTTAGATCAAACTTCTGTGTGTAAATGCAAGAAATGTAACCACTTAAAGTCCAACACTTGTTTAAGTTAAAAAGCAATATTTTTTGCTAGAAAATTACTTGGATCCGCCAAACATTATATATATTTTAGCAGAGACAAAAATGGGAATTGCTGCAATATTTTATGTCACGCTGCATTTGCCCACTTCAATGAATAATAAAAACCATAAAAACAAAACAGTAAAGTTAGTCCATTTTTTTTTTTTTTTTCATTTTAATGTGAAAGATGATGTTATGCCGCACGAATCGTGAGAGAATCGTCATCTATCTTCTAAGCAAAAAAATTGCAGTTGTCGTTTTAGCCAGAATCGTGCAGCTCTATGCCGTGCAACATAAAAAGTTGCAAAGACCACCATAGAGTCATTTTCTAGCAAAAAACAAATGATGATTTTTTTTCTCAGTCTGCTGCAGTGTGTCAGCTTGTATTTATAATGGCTGCTCTGTATGTAGCTTCTGACAGGCTGTGCAAGCAGGCCCGTATCTCGGGAACCATAAATGATAGCCATCCCATATTTTGACCGGTTGTGGGGTAGGTCTTCAACTGACTATCCCCCAAATGTGGGGTTTCTGTGACCTCTGGTCATCGAGCTACAACCCCTGAAGTCGATCTAAACAAAAAAAATAAAAAATTTTTTTTTTTGGGGCAAATGGGCCTATCTTGAGAAAGGGGCCTGGAGCTGCAGCTCCATCAGCCCCTCTGTTAATCCGGCCCTGCTCGCGCGCAGAAGCGAACGCATACGTGAGTAGCGCCCGCATATGAAAACGGTGTTCAAACCACACAAGTGAGGTTTCACTATGATGGTTAGAGCGAGAGCAATAATTCTAGCCCTAGACCTCCTCTGTAACTCAAAAGATGCAACCTGCAGAATTTTTTAAATCGAGATTTTTAAGGGTAAAAGTTTGACGCCATGCCACGAGCGGGCGCAATTTTTAAGCGTGACATTATCTTTCACAATATATAAAAAAATTGGGCCAAATTTATTGTTGTCTTATTTTTTAATAATTTCTTTTTATTTTTTTCCAAAAAAGGTGTGCTTGTAAGACCGCTGCGCAAATACGGTGTGACAAAAAGTATTGCACTGACCGCCATTTTTTTTCTCTAGGGTGTTAGAAAAAATATATATAATGTTTGGGGGTTTTAAGTAATTTTCTAGCAAAAAAAAGCTGTTTTAGTCTTGTGAACGCCAAATCTGAAAAACACCCAGGGTCCTCAAGTGGTTAAATACATATAATGTAATAGTCAGTAGTAGTTAAGTTATAGTTAGTTAGGTAGATTTTCAGATTTAGTTAAGTTATTATTAGTTAGTAAATCTGAAATAATAACTAACTAATAATAACTTAACTATTACCGACTATTAAATTATATGTATTTAAATCTCCTTTCAAATTTGTGCCCTTCTCACTGATCCCAGGGCCCTTTACTCCCATTGTGGGATCCTTTATTATGGTCCCACAGCCGCCCCCTCTTTCTGCTGTCTTGGCGACCCCCATGGTGGCAGAACGCCAGGTCTGCGACCTTTGTGACCCTGGTAGTTAGGCCATTGGTTTTAGTAGCTTTTTCCATTCTATTATTATTATTATTATTATTTTTACGATTTGGTGTTATATCCTCAGTGCCTTAGGATGCACAATTTAACCACTTGGTGCCCCCAGGCCGTCATATGACGTCCTTGACTTTCTGGGGTTATATCTGAATGACGGGTGCAGCTACTGGCATCATTCAGATATTGCCGTTTTCAGCCGCCGATTTCTTACACCATAAGAATGATCATATCGGCTCTTCTGATGCTTGATCGTTGTTACGGAAGGCGAGAGGGGACGTCCCCCACCCTCCCGGCGACCCTCCGGTGCTTCTACTGACTCACCGCCGCAATCGGTGAGTCGGAGAACTGATCCGCCGGCCCCAGAGATTGAGGTGACCATCTGCTCCCCCGGAGTCTCTATGATCGTCGGAGGCCGGGCGCGATGTTATGACGTCACGCCCAGCCTCTGCATTCAAAAAATCAGCGCCACCCCGCTGGGAAGCCGAGATCGGTTTATTTTTTTATTTTTTATTTCAGACTTCCCAGCCTAGAGGTGAGATGTGAGGTCTTATTGACCCCACATCTCACTGTAAAGAGGACCTGTCATGCTTATCCCTATTACAAGGGATGTTTACATTGTAATAGGAATAAAAGTGATCAAATTATTATTAAAAAATTTTTTAAAGTGTCAAAGTAAAAAAAAAGAAAGTATAATTAACAATTATACAATTAACAATAAAAACAAAAAATACCTGTCCCCGTGTGCTCGCACGCAGAAGCGAACGCATCCGTGAGTAGGGCCCACAAATGAAAACGGTGTTCAAACCACACATGTCAGGTGTCGCCGCGAACGTTAGAGCGAGAGCAATAATTCTAGCCCTAGACCTCCTCTGTAAGTCAAAACATGCAACCAGTAAAAAAATGTAAAGCATCGCCTATGGGGATTTTTAAGTACTGAAGTTTGGCACCATTCCACGAGCGCGTGCACTTTTGATGCGTGACATGTTAGGTATCTATTTACTCGGCTTAACTTCATCTTTCATACTATGCCAAAAAAAAGGCTAACTTTACTGGGTTTTTTTTCCAAAAAAAATACGTTTGAAAAATTGTTGCGCAAATACTGTGCGAGATTAAAAGTTGCATTGATCGCCGTTGTATTCTCTAGGGTCTCTGCTATAAAAAAAAACATGGGGCCAGATTCAGAATGGCGAGCGGTTCTTTATGCCGGCGTAACGTTTCTCATTTACAGTACGTGACGCCGCCGCAACTTTACGCGCAAGTACTGTATTCACAAAGCACTTGCTCCTAAAGTTGCGACGGCGCAGCGTAAATGGGCCGGCGGAATTCAAATTCGGCGGGTAGGGGGCGTGTAGTATTTAAAATAGGCGCGATCCCGCGGCGAATGTACTGCACATGCGCCGGCCGTCAATGTATGCCAGTGAGCATGCTCCAAATTATGACGGCGTTTTCGACGTGAACGTCAATGACGTCAATCCCCATTCACGGACGAGTTACGTAAACGACGTAAAAAATTTCAAATTCCACGCGGTCACGACGTCCATACTTAACTTAGGATGCGCCTGCTTTTTGGTGCTTTATCTTTACGCTGGGAAACCCCTTACGGAAACGGCGTAAAGTCACTGCGTCGGGCGGGCGTACGTTCGGGAATTGGCGTATCTCGCTGATTTACATATTCTCGCCGTATTAGCGGCCATTTTAAAATTGCAGTTCCGATACGACGGCGAAATACAATTACGCCGCTCGTATCTTAACTCAATCCCGGCGTGTATCGTTTTCTGAATACAGAAAACAGCTACGCCGGCGTAGGTTAGAAGTTACGCGGCTTATCTAGAGATAAGCCGCGTAACTTCTACCTGAATCTGGCCCATGATGTTTGGGGGTTTTTATGTAATTTTCTAGCGCAAAAATGAAGATTTTTACACGTAGGAGCGAAATGTCAGAATTGGCCCCCGGATGCGAAGTGGTTCATGAATATGTTACAATGTGCAATGTGATATTTTGTAATACATTTTCTAAGGTTGCTACACACTGTAATGTTTCTTTTTGTTACATAAAATGTAGCGATTCCCTCAAGTATGGTCAGAAAAGTTTCGTAGGACATGAAAGGAGTGCAGAACGTCGATCTCTATAGGCAGCGAGAGTTCCTTTTATAACTCGCACGCTCTGTGAGGGTTTTATTTTTACAATGTGTTGACAGGTGGAGACTTCATTAAAAATGTATAAGGTTATTGTGATAAAAGGTGGCGGGCTGTTGCATTATTTTAAACATAGGGGCCGTCGTATTTAGCACCATCTGTGTGATGCTCCCCAAACACAGAGCCAGGGGCCCGGGGGGCTTTTTATACTTCTCTACACTCCGCTCCGCTCTTAAAAGTTTTCTTTCAAAGGCTGTCAACAGTAGCAGCTATTGATCCCTATGGAAGGGTTTGGCAACCC
The DNA here is from genome assembly GCA_029574335.1 of Rana kukunoris. NCBI lineage: Eukaryota > Metazoa > Chordata > Amphibia > Anura > Ranidae > Rana > Rana kukunoris. The sequence continues at coordinate 3,151,173 of CM056060.1, read as the reverse complement.
TATGGAAGTAGTTAGCTATCGATCCCTATGGAAGGGTTTGGCACTTACAGGATACTCTTTATTGACTAACTTAAAGATGTAAAAAGTTGTGAAAAAATAAAATAAAAAATAAAAAGTATTTTTTATATAAGATAAAAAAAAGTGTAATGTTAACCACTTCAGCCACCGGACCAGCAAAATGTTTGCTGGTTTTGCTCTTGATATTCATGTCCATGGGTGCTAGCCATCGTCTGGTGGAATCACCAAACTGTATGTTCTTCATGCCTATGGGTGCTAGCCATCGTCTGATGGATCCACCAAACTGGATGATCTTCATGTCCATGGGTGCTAGCCATCGTCTGGTGGATCCACCAAACTGGATGATCTTCATGTCTATGGGTGCTAGCCATCGTCTGGTGGAATTACCAAACTTGATGATCTTCGTGTCTATAGGTGCTAGCCATCGTCTGGTGGAATCACCAAACTGGACGATCTTCATGTCTATGGTTGCTAGTCATCGTCTGGTGGAATTACCAAACGTGATGATCTTCGTGTCTATAGGTGCTAGCCATCGTCTGGTGGAATCACCAAACTGGACGATCCTCATGTCTATGGGTGCTAGCCATCGTCTGGTGGAATCACCAAACTGGATGATCTTCATGTGTATGGGTTCTAGCCATCGTCTGGTGGAATCACCAAACTGGACGATCCTCATGTCTATGGGTGCTAGCCATCGTCTGGTGGAATCACCAAACTGGATGATCTTCATGTGTATGGGTTCTAGCCATCGTCTGGTGGAATCACCAAACTGGATGATCTTCATGTCTATGGGTGCTAGCCATCATATGGTGGAATCACCAAACTGGATGATTTTCATGGCTATGGGTGCTAGCCATTGTCTGGTGGTGGAATTACCAAACTGGATGATCTTCGTGTGTATGGGTTCTAGCCATCGTCTTGTGGAATCACCAAACTGGATGATCTTCATGTCTATGGGTGCTAGCCATCGTCTGGTGGAATTACCAAACTTGATGATCTTCGTGTCTATAGGTGCTAGCCATCGTCTGGTGGAATCACCAAACTGGACGATCTTCATGTCTATGGTTGCTAGTCATCGTCTGGTGGAATTACCAAACGTGATGATCTTCGTGTCTATAGGTGCTAGCCATCGTCTGGTGGAATCACCAAACTGGACGATCCTCATGTCTATGGGTGCTAGCCATCGTCTGGTGGAATCACCAAACTGGATGATCTTCATGTGTATGGGTTCTAGCCATCGTCTGGTGGAATCACCAAACTGGACGATCCTCATGTCTATGGGTGCTAGCCATCGTCTGGTGGAATCACCAAACTGGATGATCTTCATGTGTATGGGTTCTAGCCATCGTCTGGTGGAATCACCAAACTGGATGATCTTCATGTCTATGGGTGCTAGCCATCATATGGTGGAATCACCAAACTGGATGATTTTCATGGCTATGGGTGCTAGCCATTGTCTGGTGGTGGAATTACCAAACTGGATGATCTTCGTGTGTATGGGTTCTAGCCATCGTCTTGTGGAATCACCAAACTGGATGATCCTTATGTGTATGGGTTCTAGCCATCGTCTTGTGGAATCACCAAACTGGATGATTTTCAAGTCTATGGGTGCTAGCCATCGTCTGATGGAATTACCAAACTGGACGATCTTCATGCCTATGGGTGCTAGTCATCGTCTGGTGGAATTACCAAACTTGATGATCTTCGTGTCTATAGGTGCTAGCCATCGTCTGGTGGAATCACCAAACTGGACGATCCTCATGTCTATGGGTGCTAGCCATCGTCTGGTGGAATCACCAAACTGGATGATCTTCATGTGTATGGGTTCTAGCCATCGTCTGGTGGAATCACCAAACTGGACGATCCTCATGTCTATGGGTGCTAGCCATCGTCTGGTGGAATCACCAAACTGGACGATCCTCATGTCTATGGGTGCTAGCCATCGTCTGGTGGAATCACCAAACTGGATGATCTTCATGTGTATGGGTTCTAGCCATCGTCTGGTGGAATCACCAAACTGGATGATCTTCATGTCTATGGGTGCTAGCCATCATATGGTGGAATCACCAAACTGGATGATTTTCATGGCTATGGGTGCTAGCCATTGTCTGGTGGTGGAATTACCAAACTGGATGATCTTCGTGTCTATGGGTGCTAGCCATCGTCTGACGGAGTTACCAAACTGGGTAAGCTTCATGTCTATGGGTGCTAGCCATCGTCTGGTGGAATCACCAAAAAAAAAAATACCCTGAACATTATCATTCCACAGAACATTAATGATGCAAGCAGCATTGGCCTACACCGCTTTGCCTCTCCACTCCATACCAGATTTGACAGTTTTGAATCTCAACATTCCTGTTTGCAGCACAACAGCCTTAAAAAATAATACCTGAGCGTTAGGTATAACTTTGGTGGACTGATCCTACCAAACTAGCAGGACAGTGCAACCATCACCACATCAGACAGGCCTGACTGCTCTACTGGAGATCCCCCCATGCCTTTGTACCGGAAGACGGATGTCACAATGGGCTGTGTGAGGCCTACACTTTAAACTCAGCAGGACACAAAGGGACCAATGACAGAGAACGTCCCTGAGGGCTATTACACCGTCCCCGGTGATGCTGGGAATGGCAGGGGTTAAATGAGATTAACACCCCGGACATGGGCTCATTATGAGCTGCTGAAAAGGCAGTCCATCTTTGAGTCCTCTCCAGGGGGGCCCAGCACAGTAGCTTCTACTTACTCAACATTTGCAATTGAAGGCCTCCGGGGGCTAATGAGGATCAAGTTTATTTTAGCCTACTACTCGAGGACATTCACACATTGTACAAAATGCTAATGAAACAACTTTGAGAAAAAACAACAGCTATTAATGACTTGACAAAGATCCCTCTTTATCATCCGTTAAAGTGCTTTACCAGATAGGTGTCTTCTGAAACTGGTTGAAAGGCGTTAAAAGTCATAAAGGGTCATAAAAGTGACCTATTCATGCAAGAATTGTTCTATGGCTAGTCAAAATCACCTTGCTGGTTGTTCTCTGACGTCTTAGAAAGCCCGGTTGGCTTTGATTTGCCACTGCTAGATATTCGATGTTTGGCATGACTGGAAACTTTATGTAATCTCCGACTGTGTACAATTAAAACAATCCTGCACATAGACATTAGAAAGTGGACAGCAGGGGCGTCGGGAGGGGGGGCTGGAGCCCCGAATGGGTCCCCGAAAAGCCCAGAGTCTCAGGCATGGAGTATTTAATTGTTAGCCCTGAGCACCACCGAGCAGGGACCATTTTGATCCCGAGTGCCGCTGAGTGCTGCCGAGTGTGGCCAAGTGACATAGCAAGTCCCACCTTCTGGAGCCTGCAGCACCTATGATGGACGTCCCACTGGTCCAATTCCGGGACCGCGGGACGTGTGACGTCCATCATAGGTGCTGCAAGCTCCAGAAGGCGGAAATTACAATGCCGCCACCACGCCACATCCCTGCTCCCCGCTTGGCGCTTGGCTCTCCTCCTCCTTTTCTGGCGACTGGCTGTGTCTCTGTGATGATGGGCATTTGGTGTGCCGGCGCCGCACACCACGGCTGAGCTGAGTGTATGTAAGTCATGTCAGTGTATGTAGGTCAGTGAGTGTGTATCTAGGTCAGGTCAGTGTATGTAGGTCAGTCAGTGTGAATGTAGGTCAGGTCAGTGTATGTAGGTCAGGTCAGTGAGTGTATGTAGGTCAGGTAAGTGTATGTAGATCAGGCAGGTCAGTGTATGTAGGTCAGGCAGGTGACTGTAATGGTCAGGCAGGTGAGTTTAGTGGTCAGCATTGATGGGCACTGGTAAGCCATACGACCCCACCCTCAGCCCAAAAAAGCCAGCGCCACATACACCATGCACACCCCCCCCCCCCCGACCTTGACTTTGGGCTGAAGCCCCTGGTCTTTTTGCCACCTAGCAATGCCCCTGGTGGCCAGACAAGCGACAAAGATGTGACTCTTGACAAAGAAGGCTAGTTACAGTGTACTGTGAATATCAAGGCTTAGGTTGCCTAAGCGTTCATATTTATGCTTACAGAGTAAGGAAGAGAAGGGAATGTGGAGGCTTATTCATAGTGGAAGCCTTAGCCCGCCCACCTTTTCCGACTGAGTTCTGTTGACCAAATCTGGTGACAGTCATTGCTTGTTTTTGGACTGTTGTAAAGAGAAGGCCAACCAACTGGTTTCCAACATGGATTTTTCAGTTTGATGGCTGTTGTTCATCCGAGTGAAGATCAACCAACTGATTGTCCAACATGAATTTTCCAAGAAGATGGCTATTGCTCACCCAAGAGAAGGCCAACCAACTGGTTTTCCAACATGGATTTTCCAGTTTGATTACTGTTGCTCATCCGAGAGAAGGCCAACCAACTGATTGTCCAACATGAATTTTCCAAGATGATGGCTATTGCTCACCCAACATAAGGCCAATCAACTGATTGTCCAAAATGTATTTTCCTGAGTGATGGCTGTTGCTCAACCAAGAGAAGGCCAACCAGCTGGTTTTCCAACATGGATTTTCCAGTATGATGGTTGTGGCTCACCCAAGAGAATGCCAACCAACTGAATGTCCCACATGAATGTTCCAAGAAGATGGCTATTGCTCACCCAAGAGAAGGCCAATCAACTGATTGTCCAAAATGTATTTTCCCGAATGATGACTATTGTTTACTTAAGAGAAGGGCAACCAATTGATTGTTCAATATGGATTATCCTGTTGCTCATCCGAGAGAAGGTCAACCAGGTGGTTTTCCAACATGAGTTTCCCAAGATGATAGCTATTGCTCAACCAAGATAAGGCCGATCAACTGATTGTCCAACATAGCTTTTCCCTGAATTATGACTATTGCTCTCTTAATAGCCAACCAATTGATTGTTCAATATGGATTATCCTGGGTGATGGCTGCTGCTCATCTGAGAGAAGGCCAACCAAATGATTATCCAACATGAACTTTCCCAGATGATGGCTTTTGCTCACCCAAGAGAAGGCCAATCATCGAATTATCCAACATGGATGTATTCTGTGACATGTCAGGAATGTATCCATGCAGAATTGTAAAGTTACTGATGGGTTCACTTTAAGGAGGAATAAGAGGAGAAAGTTTATTATTATTATTGATAAAAAATAATAACTAAATATTTGCCAGCAAAGTAAAAAATAATTAATAAAAAAATATATAATAATTGATATAATAATTTTAATAACATAACACATTCATTAATAAATTAATGTAATCCTTTATATAATAATTTCAAAGAGATGGATGGGGGTGCAGGTCGTCTTAGGCAAAGTTACTGACTCGACATTGGTAATATTTTTATTTATTTATTTTTTATGATAAAAGGTGACATTTTTTTATAAAACTAATACTATCGATGTATTTCGTGACATGTCAGGAACGTATCCTTGCAGAATTGTAAAGTTACTGAACACTTTAAGGAGGAGTAAGAGAAGAACATTTATTAATAATAATAATAATAATAATAATAATAATAAATAATTGATAAAAGGACTAGGGGTAGGGAAAAATGTATAATTAATCCCTTTTTTGTTTTTGTTTTTTTTGGGGAGGGGATAAGTGATGTTGATAAAGATGTTTCCATTTTTGATAAATAGGAATAAATGTGATATGATTTTTATTTTAATGAATGTGTTAAATACCAAAAAAATAAAATAATTATATATATAATAAAATAATACTAATAATTATTATTAATAATAGAAAGAGCAGGAGAATGATTATTATTATGACTAATAGGGGGTAATTGGGAGTGGACAGTTGAGGAAAAAAAAGTTGTAACTATTACAGTAAATTAGAGATGGATTGGGGGGGGGGGGGTTCAGGATGGTGTGATTGGGAGGGGGAGGTAGGTGATGTTGATAAATATGTTTCCATTTTTGATAAATAGGAATATATGTGATATGATGGTTATTTTAATGGATGTGTTAAATACCAATACAAATGTAACAATAACATATATAATAATTAATTTTAATAAAATAATACTAATAATTATTATTAATAATAGGAAGAGCAGGGTGATGATTATTATTATAGCTAATATGAGGTAATTTGGAGTGGACAATTAAGAAAAACAAGTTGTAACTATTGCAGTAAATTTGAGATGGATTGGGGGGGGGGGGGGTGCAGGATGGTGTGATAGGAGCAACAGGTTTATAAATATGTTTCCATTTCCAAATTTATATTGAATCCCTTTTTTTGGCGGGGGGGGGGGGGGGGGGGGGGATAGGTGATGTTGATAAATATGTTTACATTTTCGATAAATAGGAATATATGTGATATGATGTTTATTTTAATAGATGTGTTAAATACCAATACAAATTTAACAATAACAAATAACAAAAATATATAATGAGTGTAATGAAATAATATATTAATTAATAAAATAATATAACAATATATCTAATTAAGTTTAATAAAATAATGATAATTATTATTATTATTATTATTATTAATAGGGAGAGCAGGATGATGATGACTATTATAGATAATATGAGGTAATTGGGAGTGGGCAGTTGAGAAAAAAAAATGTAAATTAGAAATGGATTGGGGGGGGGGGGGTGCAGGATGGTGTGATAGGAGCAACAGGTTTACTAATATATTATATATATTATACATATATTATAAATTAAATACATTATATTGCAATGCCCCCCCCCCTCTTTACTATCTTCTATCCAAAAATAAAACCTGTAAGTTTTGTGCCCCCCCCCCCCCCCAGCCAGTGATCCTCCTGAGCCACTTTGAGGGACTTCAGAGCATAGGGGTCAGATTAAACTGAATAAAAAGGGGAGGTGTAGCACAGAGGGCATGCTCTCTAAAGCCAAGTTTTTTTTTTTGGCTGGGTGTCAGGCAGCAAGTACGCATGCGCACAGCCCTGGGGGAACCTAGTCCAGGTGCTTCTGCTGCACAGGTAACAGTCAGACTCACAAGCGGTGCTGTGTAACTATCCCCCCCATAGAACCCCCATCAGATGGCTCTGCTGGGGAGATCAGACTGGCAGGTAAGTGATCATTTTGCTTCTCTTTTATGTTTAAATTTTTTTTCTGGCTGTAGATTTATTTATTTCCTTCCCCTCCCTGCCCAAATCCAGGCAGCCCAACCTGATCCCTAAACTTGGCACCCGTTCTGTTTGCAATGAGGTGTCAGTTTAATCCTCAGGATTCAAACTTCACTTGCAACTTGCTAAGAAAAAAATAAATAATCAAGAGTATTAGTTACCACTTACCTGGTGAGTGATCACCTATAGCTCATGGGCATGTTAATCCTGAAAAAATAAACCTGCATCGTTAGCTCCACACCTACCTATAGGAGATAATCCTGAAAAAGATCTGCTCTTTACTGTACATCGAGGCTCAATTTATTTATTTATTTTTTGTTTATTTTATCATTTTTGTGTCATTATTTTGCGCTAATATAATCACTCGCCCCTTCTTAAAAAAATGATTTGGTTTGCCCGTGTTGTGTTATAATTCTGGGCCCTTTAAATTAGATTTTAGATATAAGTTTAAACAAAAAGTCGCCTTGCTATGTTTATTTTATCCCTGCAAAGTGGTTTTGTATTTTTATTTTGAATTATTTCGTTTGCCCGTTTTGTGTTTAAATCCCCAGCCCTTTCAATTGGATTTTAGGCAAACAAATAAATAAAAAATCAAACGCATTTGTAGGTCATTATTTTTATTTTTATTTTTTGTGCAAGGTCGTTGTGACACTTTTTTTTCTTTAAAAGTTGTGTGTGTTCTATTCAAATCCTGAGCCCTTTAAATTGAATTTTAGGCAAAAAATAAAATAAAAAATAAAACGCATTGTCTTTTTTTTTTTTTTTATTGTCTTGTGATACTTTTTTCTTTAAAAGTTGTACGAATTCAAATCCTGAGCCCTTTCGATGTCATTTTTAGGCTTTAAAAAAAAAAAAAAAAAAATCACATTTTCATATCCTGGTTTTATTCCTGCAAACTCGCTCATTACGGTTATTGACGATTTGGCTTGCTAAATCCAGAGCCGTTTGAATGTCATTTTTAGGTTTAAAATCAAATAAAATTCCTTTTTATGTCATTATTTTTTTTTGCACATTCACTCACCGCCTTTATTTTAAATATTTGGTTTTCCTTTGTTGTGTTTTTTTAAAATTCTGAACTTTTTAAATGAAATTTTAGGTAGAAAAAAAAAAACACATTTTTATATATATATTTTCCCCCCCAAATCAGTCGCTCCTTTTCTTTTATTAATTATTCGGTTTGTCCATCTTATGTTAAAATTCTAAGCTCTTTACATCTAATTAATACACAAATATACAGTATATCTATATATATATATATATATGTATCTATCTATCTATCTATCTATCTATCTATCTATCTATCTATCTATCTATCTATCTATCTATCTGTCTGTCTATCTATCTATCTATCTATCTATATATATATATATCATTATTTTATTCTTGCAAATTTGCGAATTTACTCACCTCTTTCTTTTTATTAATTGTTTGGTTTGCCCATGTTGTGTTAAAAATTCTGAGTCCTATATCTATTATTCTCCTAACGAATGGCATAATCGTAATATATTATTACTATAAATATATATATTTATATTATCTATATCTATCTATCGATGTATATATATCTATATATATCTGCATATATATATATATATATATATATATATATATATATATATATATATATATATATGTATAATAATTTTAAGCTGTTACTGTAAAAAAATTAAATAAATATATAAACATAGATATATATATATATATATATATATATATATATATATATATATATATATATATATATATATATATATATATATAGTAAAGATTGCAGAATTTTAAGCTGTTAAAAAATATATATATATATATATATAAACATACATGTATATATATATATACATGTATATATATATATATATATATATATATATATATATTTATTTATTTATTTATTTATTTATTTATATAGTAAAGATTGCAGAATTTTAAGCTGTTAAAAAAATTAAATAAATATATAAACATATATATATATATATATATATATATATATATATATATATATATATATATATATATATATAATTTATATATATATATATTTATATATTTATATAGTAAAGATTGCAGAATTTTAAGCTGTTACTGTAAAAAAAAATGAAAAAATATATAAAACATACATATATATATATATATATTATATATATATATATATATATATATTTATTTATTTATTATATAGTAAAGATTGCAGAATTTTAAGCTGTTAAAAAAATTAAATAAATATATAAACATACACATATATATATATATATATATATATATATATATATATATATATATATATATATATATATATATATATATATATATATATATATATATAGTAAAGATTGCAGAATTTTAAGCTGTTAAAAAAAAATTTAATAAATATATAAACATACATGTATATATACATTTTTTAACAGCTTAAATTCTGCAATCTCTAAATATATATATAGAGATTGCAGAATTTAAGCTGTCAAAAAATGTAAGTAAATATAAATATATATTTTTAGATATATCTATATATATTATATAATTGTGTTTTGCAGTAGAATTAAATAAAAATAAGTAATCTATTAAGCATAAATAATCAATGTAACGATTGGGTATTACACACGGTGTCGGGGTCTTGTAGAGACAAGACAGTCCGGTGTGTGTTCTCGAATAGAGGGCTTGCTGGGCCATGTAGTTACAACGTATAATCCCTCTTCTTGTGCAACAAGGTCAGTCTTTCTAAAAAATAAATAAAAAAATGCTTTTAATTTATTTATTTATTTATTTCCCCACAAACCCCTATCAA
>CM056060.1:3128772-3136272 GCA_029574335.1 Rana kukunoris | reverse complement strand
TCTCCAGTTGTGTTGCTATGGGTGATGATAACCCCCAGTTTTGTCATAATCAGCCCCTGGGGTCTCCTTGGAATTTCTTTCTGGTGTCCTTTGCCTTCCAGTTGGTTGGATGGTACATTGGTGGTACCTTTTGGTGGAATTGGTACATTGGTGGTACCCTTTGGTTGGATGGTACATAGTGGTACCTTTTGGTGGAATTGGTACATTGGGGTGGTACCCTTTGGTTGGATGGTACATAGTGGTACCTTTTGGTGGAATTGGTAAATTAGGGTGGTACCCTTTGGTTGGATGGTACATTGGTGGTACCTTTTGGGGGTCAGGGTGTGATATTGCACAACCTTGGCACACTTGGCATCACTTCTCTGGGGTAGAGGGTTGCTATGGGAGGCTTTGGGGTTTATCTACTGAAGGCAAATAGGCCGTTCACTATGCAAGGGAAGTTGCACTTTGTTGGGGAATTATCGCCAGAGCTTGGTGAATCAAGTGAAGCTCTGTTGACTTATCTTTTATTTTTTTTTCCGATTTATTGAATTTTTCTTGTATGTGATTTGGTATTCTGTGTAAAATGAAGCCTCGCCTCATTTACTTAGTTTTGGAACAAATTCCCTTTTGCACTTGAAATATGAACTGTCTATTTGCCTTTATTAAATCAACTCCGTTTCACTTTCCACATTTCCTCGTGTTGTCTTTGTAATTGGACTATCTCTTTATTTGGGGAATTCTGGGGACACCTCCCGACACATCGCCTCAAGTGTAAGGACTTTCCCAATCCGATCCGAATCGTATTCACTAGGTGGATTAGGAATGGTTATCATAGATATGTCGGGCTATCTCCTGTTGTATAACTACAAGTCCCAGCAGATCCATGAAGCCCCAGCAGCCCTGACACAAAGGATGTTCATTGTAGGTTTGGTAAACGTGCGGCTCTCCATACGTTGTGGAACTACAAGTCCCAGCAATGGGGGAGTCCCGCACTTCTACAGGCCATGAGCAATGTTGCTGTCATTGCAGTGGCCGGGTGACAGGATAGGGGTGTCAGGGGGTCTTAATATGGACCTTCCTGTGATTGTAGAGACAGTATGCCGGACAAATGATGATGGCAGCAATTATCGGGCAATTATCGGGTGTTATTACATAAATATAACCAGAGATATCCAATCTGCGATATGTGTACAGAGCTCACTGCATTTACTAATGTTTACCTGTCCTGCCTGCCCTACCTGTCCCTTCTCCTGCCTTACCTGTCCCTTCTCTTGCCCTACCTGTCCCTTCTCCTGCCCTACCTGTCCCCCCCTCCTGCCCTACCTGTCCCTTCTCTTGCCCTACCTGTCCCTTCTCCTGCCTGCCCTACCTGTCCCCCCCTCCTGCCCTACCTGTCCCTTCTCCTGCCCTACCTGTCCCCCCTCCTGTCCTACCTGTCCCCCCTCCTCCCCTACCTGTCCTCTCTCTTGCCCTACCTGTCCCCCCTCCTGCCCTACCTGTCCCTTCTCCTGCCCTACCTGTCCCCCCTCCTGCCTTACCTGTCCTTTCTCCTTCCCTACCTGTCCTTTCTCCTGCACTACCTGTCCTTTCTCCTGCCCTACCTGTCCTTTCTCCTGCCCTACCTGTCCTTTCTCCTGCCCTACCTGTCCCCCCTCCTGCCCTACCTGTCCCCCCTCCTGCCCTACCTGTCCCTTCTCCTGCCCTACCTGTCCCCTCTCCTGCCCTACCTGTCCCTTCTCCTGCCCTACCTGTCCCTTCTCCTGCCCTACCTGTCCCCCCTTCTGCCCTACCTGTCCCCCCTCCTGCCCTACCTGTCCCCTCTCTTGCCCTACCTGTCCCTTCTCCTGCCCTACCTGTCCCTTCTCCTGCCCTACCTGTCCCTTCTCCTGCCCTACCTGTCCCTTCTCCTGCCCTATACCTGTCCACTCTCCAGCCCTACCTTTCTCCTCTCCAGCCCTACCTGTCCCCTCTCCTGCCCTACCTGTCCATTCTCCTTTCCTACCTATCCCCTCTCCTTCCCTACCTGTCTGCTCTCCAGCCCTTCCTGTCCCCTATGCTGCCCTTCCTGTCCCTCTCCAGCCATACCTGTCCCCTCTCCAGCCTTACCAGTCCCCTCTCCAGCCCTACCTGCCCCCTCTCTTGCCCTACCCAACCCCTCTCCAGCCCTACCTTTCCCTTCTCCACCCCTACATGTGCCCTCTCCAGCCTGTCCCTTTTCACCCAGCTATATCTGTCCTGCCTGCCCTACCTGTCTGCTCTCCTGCCCTACCTGTCCCCTCTATCACTTGTCTATTTTCATCCTGCCTTATCTGTCCCTTTCCATCCTGTTCTATCTGTCCTCTCTCTGTCAGGTTCTGTCTCGTTTCCATCCTGCCCTACCTGTTCCCTCTCCATCCTGCCCTACCTGTTCCCTCTCCATCCTGCCCTACCTGTTCCCTCTCCATCTTGCCATACCTGTCCCCTTTCTATCCATACCCAACCTATCCCCTCTCCATCCTACCCTACATGTTCCCTCTCCTTCTTGCCTTACCTGTCCCCTCTCTGTCCTTCTCTCCATACCATACCTTTCCTCTCTTTTGCCTTCCGTACCTGTCCCCTCTCCATCCTAGCCTACCTGTCCCCCTCCATCCTACCCTACCTGTCCCCTCTCCATCCTGTCTTACCTGCCCTCTCGCTGTCCTCTCCTACCTGTCCCCTCTCCATCCTCCCCTACCTGTCCCCTCTCCATCCTCCCCTACCTATTCCCTCTCCATCCTCCCCTACCTATTCCCTCTCCATCTTGCCTTATCTGTCCTCTATCTGTCCCCTCTCCATCATCTCTGTCCTTCTCTACCCGTCCCCTCTCTGTCCTACCCTACCTGTCTCCTCTATGTCCTTCTCTACCTGTCCCCTCTCTATCCTGCCTTACCTGTCCCCTTTCCTACCTGTCCCCTCTCCACCCTGCTTTACCTGTGCCTTCTCTACTCTGCCCTACCTGTCCCACATGTCCCCTCTCTGTCCTACCCTACCTGTCCCCTCTCTGTCCTACCCATCCCCGCTCTGTCTTTCTCTACCTGTCCCCTCTCCAACCTTCCCTACCTGTCCCCTTTCCACCCTGCCTTACCTTCCCCCTCTGTCCTTCTCCATCTGGACCCTCTCCATCCTACCCTACCTGTCCCCACTCTGTCCTTCTATATCTGGGCCCTCTCCATCCTGCCCTACCTTCTTCCTTTCCATCTTGCTACACTGTACTCTCTCCATCCTGCCTTATAAGTCCCCTCTTCATCTGCCCTACCTAACCCCTCCCAATCCTGCCCTATTGTCTCTCCTCCCTCCTGTCCTATCCATCCCCACCTCCATCCTCACCTACCTTTCCCTATCCATCCTGCCCTATCTGTCCCCTCTCAATCTGACCAACATGTCCACTCTCTATCTTGTCCTATCTGACCCCATTCTGCCTTATCTATCTTCTCTCCATGCTGTCCTATCTGGGCCCTCCCCATCTTTATCCTGCCCTACCTGTCCCTTCTTCATCCTACCCTACCTCTCCCCTCTTCATCCTACCCTACCTGTCCCCTCTTCATCCTTCCCTACCTATCCCCTCTTCATCCTGCCCTACCTGTCCCCTCTTCATCCTGACCTACCTCTCCCCTCTCCATCCTACCCTACCTGTCCCTTCTTCATTCTGCCCTACCTGTCCCCTCTTCATCCTGCCCTACCTGTCCCCTCTTCATCCTTCCCTACCTGTCCCCTCTTCATCCTGCCCTACCTGTCCTCTCTTCATCCTGCCCTACCTGTCCCCTCTTCATCCTGCCCTACCTGTCCTCTCTTCATCCTGCCCTACCTGTCCCCTCTTCATCCTTCCATACCTGTCCCCTCTTCATCCTGCCCTACCTGTCCTCTCTTCATCCTGCCCTACCTGTCCCTTCTCCATCCTGCCCTACCTGTCCCCTCTCCATCCTGCCCTACCTGTCCCCTCTTCATCCTACCCTACCTGTCCTCTCTTCATCCTGCCCTACCTGTCCCCTCTTCATCCTTCCATACCTGTCCCCTCTTCATCCTGCCCTACCTGTCCCCTCTTCATCCTGCCCTACCTGTCCCCTCTTCATCCTGCCCTACCTGTCCCCTCTCCATCCTGCCCTACCTGTCCCCTCTCCATCCTGCCCTACCTGTCCCCTCTCCATCCTGCCCTACCTGTCCCCTCTTCATCCTGCCCTACCTGTCCCCGCTCCATCCTGCCCTACCTGTCCCTTCTTCATCCTGCCCTACCTGTCCTCTCTTCATCCTACCTTACCTGTCCCATCTTCATCCTACCTTACCTGTCCTCTCCTCATCCTACCTTACCTGTCCCCTCTTCACCCTACCTTATATGTCCCTTCTTCATCCTGCCCTACCTGTCCTTTCTTCATCCTGCCCTACCTGTCCCCTCTTCATCCTTCCCTACCTGTCCCTTCTTCATCCTGCCATAACTGTCCTGTCTTCATCCTACCTTACCTGTCCCCTCTCTCCTTCATCTCCTGCCCCATCCCTCTCTTTTCCTCTACACCCTCTTCCCTCTCTAATAACAGATTATATTATTGCTGCCTCCCTACTTCTGTTTTATTCAAGTCCTGCCTGACTCCCCAGAATGACATTTGTTCACAGATTGCCTGTTGGCTATTTATTTTCCCAGTAACCCAAAGCTGTTCTCATACCATTAAATGCTACTGGGAGTGAATATGGACACTGTAGGCGGATAACATTGACTGACTGGTGTTTGTCCTCTAATAAATGGTCTATATATAGAAATAATATTACCTGGTCTACATATAGAAATGGCTCTAGTGATTATTAACTTGTTTCTTCTATTATTTTTACTATATTGTAGCAATTATATTAATATCTACAATATCGAACAGATAGGCTACCTAGGATACCAATAACCTCCAGGTGTGTAAAATAATAATAATAATAATACAAAAATAAATATTTATTAAACAAGTAGTAATAAAAAAAACAATGATAATTATACATTTCTTAATTATTTTTAATTATTATTTTATATTTAACATTTTAGTATGTGTATATATATATATATATATATATATATATATATATATATATATATATATATATATATATATATATATATATATATGATAATTGTTAAAAATATATAATAATAATAATATAAAAATAATAGTAATTAAAAAAAAGTAATAAAAAAAAATAAAAAAAAATAAAATAAAAAATAAAATAATAAATCCCTTGAAATGCTAAGTTTGCTGGAAGTCAAAATGGACACTGTAGGGCACAGGTGTCAAACACAAGGCCCGCAGGCAGAATCCGGCCCTCCAGGCCATTTCATGTGGCCCCCGCACCTCCTCTGGTTCTCTGGCAGCTCCAGCCCTCCTCTGGTCCTCCTCCAGACCCTTACTTTCTGCTTTCAAGCAATGCATCCAGCTTCTTCCCAGCAGCAGCATAAGGAAAGGGGGGTGCGTTGTGATGTAATGGAGAGCAGGGGGACTCAACATCTGATGGTGGGGGGGGCTCTTGACATCTAATGTAAGGGGGAGGGGATGCGCTGGACATCTAATGTTACAGATACAACCGCCCCTTTTGAGGACAACCATAATGCTAATGCGGCCCACCTGAAATTGAGTTTGACACCCCTGCTGTAGGGGGATAACATTAACTGACTGGTGTCTGTCCTCCAATAAGTGGTCTATATTTAGAAAGAATATTACCTGATCTATATATAGAATTAGTTCTAGCACTTATTAAAAAATAAATAAAATTAAAACATAAAACTAAAAAAAGTACATTATTACTGTTATTATTTTTTTTCTTCTATTATTTTTTACCATACTGTAGAAATTATATTAATATTCAAAATATCGAACAAATAGGCCACTTATAGGATAATAATAACTTGTCTGGATTTCCAGGTCTGTAAAATAATAATAATAATAATAATAATAGTAATATAAAAAATAATAATCATTAAATAAAATGGAAACAATAACAATTATAATCATTGAAAAATATATAAAAATAATAATGATTAAAATATAATAATGATCATGATGATGATGATGATGATGATGATGATAATAATAATACAAATAAAATAATATACAAAATAATAATATAAAAATAAAATAATAATATAAAAATAATGATAATAAAAAATAAAATTAAAAATGCAATATGACAATTTTTAAATACAAAGATGAAAAATATGTGCTGTGTAACATTTATTATTATTCTAATCTTCACCTGACATGTATTTATATATTATTATTTTTGCTCCCAGTAGCAGTGAGTGTTTAGATAAGGATAAGGCAGCGATCCTTGTAATGTTATCTCCCCTCCCCTCATAGAACTGTCACTGTCTCAATGATCGCCCAGCCACTGAATGCACAGTCCAGGCTGCAGCGTGAGAATACCAGGGGGGAGGCGTGGCTTGCCCAGGCAGCCTTTTTCTGATTGGCAGACTCTCCCCCCCCCCTTTCCCTCTCTGGATAAGCCCAGCCCCCCCCCCCTTCCCTGGGGAGGAGTCAGGATAATAGCACACACACACAGGGGGGGGAAAGAAATAGCTTGGCAGGCCAGCATTGAAGTCAGTTCACTATCAGCCTCCATGCCTGAGTACATCTGAGTCCTGGGAGTGTGCAGATCACTTGGATTATACAGTGTGCTCCTTCTCCTGTGTTCTGTGCTTGGATTCCCTGGGGGTCACCATGCTGTGGAAATTGGCTGATAATGTCAAATATGAGGAGGAATGTGAGGTGAGGAGAGATCTGCATGCCTGGGGAGGAGAGGCATCACAGGGCAGCTATTGCACCATTGCACCCAGCTTATAGGCTGCACAACAGTAGTATATCTAGGGGGGGGGGGGGGGGGTATTGCATGCATGGCTTGTATTATTAATTGCATGCATGGCTTGTATTATTATTTGCATGTGTGGCTTGCTTGTATTATTTGCATGCTGCTCTCTCAGTCCCATGCACATTGCATGCTGCAGCTGCTGCTAATTAAGGAATTTAGTTGCAAGATCTTCCTGATCTAATAAAACTGCATTTAGCCATTGGCTGCTTTTTAATGTCGCCCAATGGAATTTTTTATTTTTTTTTTGCCTTTTTTGCCTTTCTTCAAACCAAAGTCGGGTTTTTTTTTATTTTTATGCGCTGACTTGCGATGTTCTGCTGCAGAGCTGACCAGGAGTGTCATCTCTCTGTTGGCCGCTAGCAGGCGCCAGAGTCCGGGGCATCCCAATGGAAGTCATGTGAAGGGAGTAGAAGGGCTTCATACTGCAGGAAGATGGGAGGAAAATAATGGCTGGTTACTTTATTTTGATATATATATATATTTTATATATATATATATGTGTGTGTGTGTGTGTGTGTGTTTCTTTTTTATTTATTATTATTATTATTATTATTCTGAGCTGAGAGTATTAATAATGCTTCATGCATGGTTTATAACATAACATAAACTGCTGCAAGTAGAGCTCAGCAGATGGCAAAAAAATTTAGATTTTTAAACTTCAGTGATTGA
>CM056060.1:3121272-3123772 GCA_029574335.1 Rana kukunoris | reverse complement strand
TTTTTACCATTGTATAAAACTAACTTATATTAAAAAAAAAAAATAATAATAATAAAAAAAAGAACCAAAAGGGGCCCCCCTCTTTTTTTTATTTATTTTTCTAAATAAATAAAAAATAAATGTATAGAAAAAGAAAATCCATTGCGGTAGGGGAAAAAAAACAGCGTTTGGGAAAATAAATATAAAGTAAAAATGATGATTGTATCCTCGGCCTGCTCTACAGTCTTGCCTTCCATGTGACAAATGTTGGTATTTCGTTAACTTGCCTTCCCTGACTCTGTCCCACGGGAGAGCGGAGAATTAAATTCATATGATTTCAGTAAATTCGGTTTAGCAGATCAAACAGGCCTCCTCTTTGAACAATCCGGGAGCTGGTCGGATCAAAATAGTAATTTGCTGTACTGTATTATATTTTAACGAGCTGAATGGGATTAAAGGCGATGTGGCAGTATGTTAAACGTTAACACTCTTTAATTTTTTTTTATTTTTATAGGACAGGCACGATGGAAGCAGTAATGGCAACCCTAGGTTACCCCATCTGTCATCAGTCAGCCAACACCTGTACAGTCCGGCTCCCCCTCTCTCTCACTCGGGGTCTTCCGATTTCCAACCCCCTTACTTCCCACCTCCGTACCAGCCTCTGTCCTACTCCCAGTCTGCAGACCCCTACTCCCACCTCGGAGACCCGTTCTCCTTGAACGCCATCCACGCTTCTCACCCACCCCCCAGCCAACAGCAAGGATGGCCCAGCCGCCAGAGCCAAGACCACGGAGGACTTTCCCACCACAACAGATCGGGGCTGGTCCACCACATCCCCTCTTTGGACCCTTCATCGGGGAGGCTGAGTAGAGACTTCCAAAGAAGACCAGACATTCTTCTTCAGCATGGTGGAGGCCATGGAATGGAGTCCAGCCTGGCGGACAACCTCGGTCTACCAGAGATGGGCCAGCAGATGGACGATGTTTCGGTAATGACCCCCTTTTTTTTTTGTAAAAATAAATGGGCAACAGGAAGAACGCTTGTTGACTTCATGACTTGAGTATTTAATTTTGAGTGTTTGTGTTTTAATAATGTCAGCTCACCGCAATTATGGCGGGCAGTGAAATTGATTGCCAACATAAGCTAGTGGCAACTTTTGTCTAGGTTCTGAAGGTCCAGTGTTTTTTTTTATTTTTATTTTTTTAACCTCAATGTAGAATAATAAAGATTCTGGAGCTCGTATTTTTTTTTAAATTTTTTTATTAATAATATTATTATTATTAATAATAATGATATTATTATATTACAGGTGTGAACACATGGCGGTCTAAAGGCGTTGGAAATGTTCACACAATTGTCAATAATCTCTTCACTTATCCAATCGCAAAATAATAAACAAGAAACCTGCCTTTCACGTGATTGGCTAATTAAAGGGAATATTCACACAATTTATAATGTGAACGACCTTAAACCTGCTACACATTATATAATTTGCCTTTTTTAGATTTACCAAAACCCTATAATATGAGGTCAAGCCTAAACGCTTTCAAATTGTTTGCTATGAGGTCGGCCCTTGCACCACATAGTTGAAGATAAATCGAACAAGAAAATTGTATAATGTATTTTTTTTTTATTAATTTATTGTAGGTCCTGCCTACAAATATGAGACCAACCTGTTAAGCTTTTATTTATTTTTTTCTGTAAAATTCTACACTTTTATTATTAAAAATACCTTTAAAAAAAAAAAAAAAAAGGATAAGCTGGCTTTTATTTTTTTATACATTTTGATTAAGGTTTTTATCATAAAAATGTGTATTTTATTTTTCTGTGAAATTTCTACACATTTTTATGATCTAAATCAAAATGTTTAAAAAATAAAAGCCAGCTTGATTATCTTTATTTTTTTTAAGGTATTTTTAATAATAATAATGTGTACAAATTTTACAGAAAAATAAAATAAAAAAACTAATTTAAAGCTAAACAGGTTGGCCTCATATTTGTAGGCAGGATAGAGATTCTACAATAAAAAAAAACAATTGTAGTTGATAAAACTTTGTAAAGAGCTGCAAATACTTTTTACCATGAATAATTATTTATTACCATGACGTGCGGGTTTTTTTTATTTTTTTATATCTATATATTATAATAACTCTAATATAAAGGTACACTTTTTTTTCAGCAGAGAAAACTCAACTTTAGTGATACTTGGCATACATTGAAAATGCAGTATGTTAATATACTGTATTTTTAATTCAACTGTATTTATAAATATACATTTTTTTTATTAAACTGTATTTATTATATAGCAATTGTATTTGACACAATTTTTATGGTGTTTCCCGCCCCCCTTTTTTTATTGGTGACTGGTTAGGTGTTTGGCTTACTTAGCAGTTCAGAATGCCTATATAAAAAAATTAAAAACCTTAATGCAAACGGGCAATGGTTACACTGTTTTTTAATTGTATTTATTTTTTACTTGCAGAGTTTGGAGGAGCAAGGTTTAATAATGCATGATCAGACA
>CM056060.1:3096272-3116272 GCA_029574335.1 Rana kukunoris | reverse complement strand
TGACATCAGTGATGAGGCAACATTCTTTGCACTGACCCTATTGAAAGGCAGTGCCATATCGTTGGTGTCGGTGGAGGGAATGGTGTCCCATTGTTGGTGTCGGTGGAAGAATTGGTGCCCCGTTGCCGGTGCCCAAAAGGCCAGATAAAGGCAAGCGAAGGGTGGTATCTGGCCCCCGACCACAGTTTGGGGACTACTGCTCTATGCCGATATCTCTACCTGTTTGGTCTCCAGTAGGTACAAGTGCATCTATGGACAGCATGAGCAGTCAAATCCTCATGAAAATTAAGTACAGTGGAACCTTGGATTGTGGTTAGCGAACATTTCACAATACAAGCGCTGTATTTTAAAATATCATAACTCGGATTGTTGTCTCGCAAAACGAGCAGGATTCAGGCCAAAGCGGTGTCCAGTACCACGTTTGGCCTTAGGTGAGGGGGCGCCGGAGCCGAACGACTCGGGAACAGAGTCTTTCCGAGGTTTGCCAAGGTCAGCTAAACTGTCCTCGGGCCTTTCCGGTCGTTTCTGAGGCTCTCCGGTGCCCCCCCCCCCACCTCTGGCCATTGAAGTCAATGCGGAACAAATTATTTTCGTTTCCATTGACTTCTATGGGGAAACTTGCATTGATATGCGAGTGCTTTGGATTCCGAGAATTCTCCTGGAACAAATTATCCTCGTAATCTTGAGGTTCTACTGTACCTTTTTTGTTTAAAGTTTTCAGAGCTATCAATTGGCCTTAGACGATCCTGTCTCAGGGCAGATAGTTTGCTGACCTCACCTTTAAAAGTGCCCCAAGCAATGTATGAATCTGCTGAATTTTTTTTCCAATTTCTTGGAACTTCTGGTGGCTTGGAAGGCTATCAAATGGTCGGATATCCATTGGCTGGAATAGGTGCGATTGTGCGAAGACCACTTTGGTTCTTGTGTTTGGTTTTCGTTCAATGGCCTTGACTGTAAGGACTTGGCCTCTGATGTTCTTATGGTTGAAGACCGTTTGCCACAAAGAGGCGTTTTTAAGACCAGTACTAAGCGTCTCGTATCTCGTGCGTGTATGCTGAATATTTATTCTGGTCCAACTGCTTTTTATTTTAACGATGGAAGATTTGGGTGGAGCAGTTCCAAAAAAACTCCCCATCATGTAATTCAACTAAACATTCTATTCTTAGTTTCCGGTGCCACTCTCGCAACAATGGCTTTCTTTGTCCTTAAAACTGTTTTAAGGAGACCACAAAAGGGCAGACGCATAAGATGAAGAGTGGGGGGGGGGGATAAAAAGGAATAAAAAGGAATCGTTAGACCGCATTGTGTAGTAACAGGCCAGCTCATTTAAATTTGAACTAATTGTATTCAAATGAGCAGGAGGCTCCACAGTACGGTCTGCTCTGGTGTTGTTGGGTTCCTCCGAATAACTAGTCACTTCAAAGCTGCTGATTCCTTTTCAGAGGGCAAGTTTGAGAACTGGAAATGTCTCTTTTTATAAGGTCCTTCTACATTTAAAGAGTTCACGATAATCCTTGATGAAAGCCATCTTTTCTCTTTTTATAGAGCATTTTTAAGTTGAACAATTGAGGTTTATGCTACTTTCTTGGAGACGCTTTCTCAACAGGGGGGAAAAATAAACAGGCCCTTGATGTTGCAAGACAAGTGGTGGTCACAATGTTTTAAGAACAAGGATGCACGTGACTGGTTGTATGTAAGATCCCATTGGATGTGGCTTGAGTGTAGAGCCTAGGTGCTGGAGATCTTGCAACCAATGCCCTTCAGAGGTTCAATAATCCCACCAACTTCTTATGTCCGAAGGGCTTTGATTGCAAGATCTCCAGCATCTCGGTTCTACACTCAAGCCACATCCAATGGGCTCTTATGTGACTGGTTGTATACAAAAGCCCATTGGATGTGGCTTGATTGTAGAATTGAGATGCTGGAGATCTTGCAACCAATGCCCTTCAGACATCAGATGTTGGTGGGGCTTTGGTTGCAAGACATCCACCATATACAGTAATTTCTAACCTAAAAGCCACATCCAATGGGCTTACATAGAACCAGTCACATATGGGCTAGTTTTGGGTGATGCCCACAGGTTCCAATGACCCCACCTACTTCTGATGTCTGAAGGGCTTTTGGTTGCAAGACATCCAACATCTCATTTATGCCCGAAAGCCACATCCAATGTTCTCTTGCATACGAGTCACATATGGGCTAGTTTTGGGTGATGCCCACAGGTTCAATAATCCCACCTACATCTGAAGGGCATTGGTTGCAAGATTTCCAGCATCTCGGTTCTACACTCAAGCCACATCCAATGGGCTATTGCATACAACCAGTCACATATGGGCTAGTTTTGGGTGATGCAAATGTGCCTGGTTGTATGAAAGAGCCCATTGGATGTGGCTTGAGTGTAGAACCAAGATGATGGATATCTTGCAACCAATGCTGTTCAGATGTAGATGGGATTATTGAACCTATGGGCATTGTATGTAAGAGCCCATTGGATGAGGCTTTCGGGCAGAAATTAGATGCTGGATGTCTTGCAACCAAAAGCCCTTCAGACATCCTAAGTTAGTGGGGTTATTATTGGAACCTGTGGGCATCACCCAAAATAGCCTATATGTGACTCTTATGTAAGAGCCCATCGAATGGGGCTTTAGGGCAGAAATGAGAGGCTGTAGATATTGAAACCAATGCCCTTCAGACATCAGAAGTTGGTGGGATTATTGAACCTGTGACTGGTTGTATGTAAGAGCCAATTGGATGTGGCTTTTAGGGCAGAAATTGGATGCTTTTGGATTACGAGCCTTCTCCTGGAATGGTTTATGCTTGTAATCCAAGGTTCCACTGTACCACTGCAACCAAAGCCCCACCAACATCTGATGTCTGAAGAGCTTTGCTCACATATGGGCTAGTTTTGGGTGATGCCCACAGGTTCAAAAACCCTTCAGACATCAGAAGTTGGTGGGGTTTTTGAACATGTGGGCTTCACACATAACTAGCCCATATGTGAATGTAGAACTCAGATGCTGGCGATCTTGCAACCAAAGCCCTTCAGACGTCAGATGTTGATGGGGTTTTTGAACCTGTGGGCATCACCCATAACTAGCCCATATGTGATTTGTATGCAAGAGCCCATTGGATGTGGCTTGAGTGTAGAACCCAGATGCTGGCGATCTTGCAACCAAAGCCCTTCAGATGTTGGTGGGATTATTGAACCTGTGGGCTAGTTTTGGGTGATGCCCACAAGTTCAATAATCCTACCAACATCTGATGTCTGAAGGGCACTGGTTGCAAGATCTCCAGCTTTTGGGTTCTACACTCAAACCACATCCAATGGGATCTTGCATACCCAAGACTAGCCCATATGTGACTGGTTGTATAAGTGTAGACATCAGAAGGTGGTGGCGTTATTGAAACCTGTTGGCATCACCCAAATCTAGCCCTTGAATTGTAGCCACTGAAAGGAAAGATATGCTTGATTAAAATGTCATAATAATTTGAAGTTCTCTCGCTTTTGTGAAGACCTTGGATATAATCCCTCAACAAGTCTCCGCAGATCAAGATACCTTTTTTCGTGAGGTAGCTCCTGTGAAATCCTATCGTTTTTAATCCATTGTCTGTCAGAGTTTGGATACATTGTTTAGTAATGCGAGGGAATTCTACCCTTGTCAGATCAATGTTTCCCTCCTATAAAGTCTCTCTTGGGGCTGACGCCCTGGCAGATACCTGACACTTGTTTGTTGGTTAAACACCCTGTTGGGAGCGTTGAAATTTGAAATGACTCTTCTGACTCCCTGTTCTTTCCTTTCCCCCACCCAGAGCCAAATCGAAAAACGGAGGGAGGTCGCTGCGAGAAAAGCTAGAGAAAATTGGTCTAAACTTGCCGGCTGGGAGAAGGAAAGCTGCAAATGTGACTCTTTTAACGTCTCTCGTGGAAGGTTTGTTGGGGTTTTATTTACCACCTTATCTTTATTTTTTTTTATTTTTTTGTTTTATTATGAACAATTCAAACGTAGCTAATAATATTTTTGCTACATTTAAATTCTTCCTTTTTAAAATAAAATTTAAATATAGCATTTCCTTTATTAATAATAGCAATAATAGAAATGCTACATTTTAATTAATTATAAATAAAATCTATTTTTTTTATTTGAAGAATTCAAATGTAGCATTATTATGCTTATTTAAATGGCTTTGGCTCATAAATTTGATCTTGAGAAGCATGTTGTCCGTTAAAGGGCCAACAGGCTTTTTTTTTTTTTTATTTAATTATTATTTTTTTTTTTAAATCCTGACTTGGTTTGCAAAACAAGCAGGATTTGAGCCACAGCGGTGTGCAGTAACGCATTTGACCAGAGCCGCTGGGAGCAGTTTGGAAAAACTCAAATACTCAGTTCCCGAGGTTTTCCGCGTTCAGCCGAACTGTCCCTGAGGCTCTCTGGCACCCCCCCAACCTCTGGCCACATGGGGTATTACATGCATAGAAGTGAATGCGCAACAAATTATTTTCAAATTATTTTCATTTTAGTTTCCATTGACTTGACTTCTATGGGGAAACTCGCTTTGATATGCAAGCGCTTTGGATTACGAGTGTTCTCCTGGAACGGATTATCCTCGTAATCCAAGGTTCCACTGTACACTGAATTTAGTATATTTGTGTACAACAAATTGAGTAATATATTCTATTCTATCTACTAGAGCAGTGTTTCTCAACTCCAGGCCTCAAGGCACCCCAGCAGGTCATGCTTTCTGGTTTTCCATTATTTTGCACAAGCGATTTGATCAGTTTCACTGCCTTTAGTAATTACCACAGCCGTTTCATCTGAGGGAAATCCTGAAAGCATGACCTGCTGGGGCGCCTTGAGGACTGGAGTTGAGAAACACTGTACTAGAGAATGGTATAAGGTACATGAGAGTGCAGCCTTTCCCCACCTGTTTACCCCTGAGGAACCCTTGAAATCATTTTTAGGCCTGGGGGGGACCTCCTGCTAAAACGTTCATTGGAGGTCAACGGGGGAATGGCTTCATATCGGTGACCGGTACATAAAATGCCTTTTTTATATTAGTACTCTAAATGAGAATAAAATAGCACCGGTGTCATGACTCGGCCATGTGATATTGGCCCCTGGACTCTGCAGGAACCATGAAAAGGGAGGTCAATTGACCACAGATGAAGGAACACAAGGGTTCCATGGAACTCTGGTTGAGAATGGCTGTGGAAGAGTGTTTGTTGCTAAACAAGCATTGTAGAATTTTTCTTTTTTTGTCTTGGGATGGGTTCACACTTGCTTCAGATGCGGCTCACAGCAGGGGTCCGCTTTATTCCTGTTCTCTGTTTCAAGGACAAATCCGCCCTGAATTTTTGCCTGAATTTTTGCCCTGAACAGGAGCCAAAGAAGCACAGGACCTCTGTGCCATCCACCCCGGAGATATGTGAATCGGCTCTATTGAGAGCCGGGCACAGCCTCCTATAATGTGATTTGGATGTGGAGAAATCCCATCCAATTTGCATAAGTGTGAACACAGCAATTTTAAATGTCTATGAAGTCCAAAAATTGTTTTGCAACAAATGTGGTCTGTTCCACCCTGTAGGTCACTAAGCCGGTGTAGATGCCTTCAAAGACCAGGCTAAAGCCTCGTACACACAATCGGATTTTTCCAGTGGGAATTGTGTGATGACGGGCTGTTGGTGGGAAAATCCGACCGTTTGTACGCTCCATCGAACAATTGTCAGATTTTCCGAGGACAAATGTTGGATGGCAGGCTTAAAATTTTTCCGTGGACAACGATCTGTTGTTGGCTTTTCCGAGTGTGTGTACAAAAGTACAAACACGCATGCTCGTAATCGATGCTCGCCAATCACGACATTACCAGAAGGTGCCCAAAGAGCTGAAAAAAAATCCATGTAGTACGTAACTACGTTCATGTTTGGCTGACAATTGCGTGCCGTTTTTTTGTATGCAAGACAAGTTCCTGGCCAATGCCCTTCGGACAAAAGTCTGAGGCTTTGTCTGCGGAAAATCCAATCGTGTGCACGTGGCATTCGTCTCCAGAATGTCAGTTGGAAATATATTGGGCACTTGCTTTGGTGGCTCATGTTTGGCACTCCTGATTCTTCACTCTTAACATTTCCAGCAATTTTGAGAAGATGCTTGTTGCATCAATGGAAAGTGGGTGGAAATTTAAAGTTGGGAACCTTAGATTTCGATTGGCTACTAGAAAGTAAGATTCCCCAATTTTAAGCATTTCCTCCTACTGCTGGGTCCCTCCACTTTCCTGTTTGATTTTCAACAAGCATCTTCTTCAGAAATGCTCATTGAGTTTCTGAATTGGACGTTCTCCTTTAAGGATAAGAACCCTTTTATGGTGTAATATGGGGAGTTGTGATATCCCCCAGGAAGTCGTCTGCATAAAATTGTGGCAACTTTTTGTTGGATTCTGGGGAAAACGACCAACAATCTTTATAGTGGTGGTGGGGGGGGGGGGGGTTTGTCTGAGATGATGCAAGGGTTAACATAGCTCAGCCGTTAGTCACTTCCTCACTTGGGCCTCTTTGGATGTTGGGGGGGCTGGAAGTTCTTTTAATGGTAACTTTCTTGAGGTTTCTAATTGCGTAGTGTTATGTAGACTGCTGTAGCCTGTGTAGTTATTGGACATGATAAAATCATTAAACGGCGTAGAAGGTCACCGGCGTTTGGTAAGCTACTTGGCCGGCTTGTAAAGTTGAAACCACAAAGATCACCCCCCCCCCCCCTTTTTTTTTTTTTTTTTTTTTACATTCACGTTTCCATTCCTGAGTAGTCGCCAGTGGAAAACAAAATTGGTTTTCCTCCTATGGGAAAACAAATCAGGATGTGTTTTCAGTTAGTGTAAACTGGCCTGCAGATAATGAGATAAAAAGAATGCCGGGCCGCAATTTATTCTGCAAGGCTTTCCAAGGGGAGGAGTTTGTAGTTGCTCTCAGGCCAGTCAACCAACTGCTGAAGCCGGAGAGAGCCTCTCAAATTTTAATCGGGACAGGTTCCCTTTAAAGAGCTCATTCCAATGATACTCTTACCCTATTGACTTCTCAAAAGTGTGGTGTGTGTGTGTGGTGTTTTTATTTATTTTTATTAAAAAATATTACCCTTTTTTTTATTTTTTATATATATATATATATATATATATATATATATATATATATATACATTTAAAAAAAGTTATATATTTATATATAATTTATTTTTATTATAAATGGAAAAATATTTGTGTGTGTGTGGTGTGTTTTTTTTTTTAAACACACCACACACATTAATAATAATAAAATTTTTGTGTGTGTATGTGTATGTGTATATGTATATGTATGTGTGTGTGTGTATATGTATGTGTATGTGTGTGTGTGTGTATATGTATATGTATATGTATGTGTGTGTATATGTATGTATATATATATATATATATATTATTATTTATATAAATAATAATTTATTATTATTGTGGTCATAAGTTTACATACCCTGACAGATTTGGATTTCTTGGCTGTTTTTTAGAGAATATGAATGATTGTATAACTTCTTCTTTCTTCTTCTTTTTTTTTTTTTTTTTTTTTCTACTTTTCTTTCACTTGTGGTTAGTGTTTGGCCGAAGCCATTTATTAATCAACTGTGTTTACTCTTTTTAAATCATAAGGGGTTTGAATTGCTATTAAAAGGTGACCATCCTCACCTGTGGTCTGTTTGTAATTAGTGTGTGTATAAAAGATCAATGAGTTTCTAGACTCCTGACAGACCCTTGCGTCCAGTGCTGCACTGATGTTTCTGGATTCTGAGTCCTGGGTAAAGCAAAAGAATTGTTAAAAGATCTGCAGGAAAAGGAAGTTGAACTGTATAAAACAGGAAAGGGATATAAAGATACCCAAGGAATTGAGAATGCCAATCAGCAGCGTTCAAACTCTCTAATCAAGAAGTGAAAAATGAGGGTTCTGGTGAAAGCAAACCACGGTCAGGTAGACCGACTAAAATTTCAGCCACAACTACCAGGAAAATTGTTTGGGATGCAAAGAAAACCCCACAAATAACTTCAGGAGAAATACAGGACTCTTTGAAAACGTGGGGTGTGGCTGTACAAGATGCACAATAAGGAGGCACTTGAAGAAAAATGGGCTGCATGGCCGAGTCACCAGAAGAAAGTCATTGCCATGGAAATGTCACAAAGTATCCGCTTACAATACACCAAACAGCACAGAGACCAGACTCAAACCTTCTGCCACAAAGTCATTTAGAGATATGAGACCAAAATTGAGCTTTTTGGCCATAAACAGTACATTTGGAGAGGAGACAACAAGGCTTATGATGAAGCGTCCACCATCCCTACTGTGAAACACGGAGGTGGGCCGCCAATGGTTTGGGGATGTGAGCTGCAAAGGCACAGGAAGTTTGGTCACAATTGTTGGCAAGATGAATGCCGAACGTTCTCAAATAATACTGGAGGAATATTTCATTCATCAGCCAGGAATCTGCGCATGGGAAGGACTTGGACATTCCAACACGACAAGGATCCAAAACACAAGGCCAAGTCCACCTGTCATTGGCTACAGCAGAATAAAGTAAAGGTTCTGGAGTGGCCATCTGTCTCCTGACCTCAATATCATTGAGCCCCTCTGGGGAAATCTCAAACGTGCCGTTCATGGAAGACGGTCCAAGAATTTACAGGAACTGGAAGAGGAATGGGGAGCTTTACCATCCGAGAAGATCAAGAGCCTCATCCACAAATACCACAAAAGACTTCCATCTGTTATTGATGGTAAAGGGGGGCAATACACGGTATTAAGAACTGGGGTATCTAAACTTTTGATCAGGGCCATTTGGGTAGTTTCTGTTGTCATAATGAAAAAAAAAGTATAAACACAGATGACTGATAATAAATGGCATCGGCCAATCACTAACCATGAGTGAGACGTTACAATTTCATATTCTCTGAAAAATGGCCAAGAAAGCATAAATTCTGACAGGGTATGCAAACTTATGAGCACAACTGTATATAATAAAATAAACATTTGGTGGAATTTTATATGAAACCTTGTATATAACTTAAGTTGTTTGACTTGCAGGGGAGGCAGTACACCTCGCTCGTGACTTCGGCTACGTCTGTGAAACCGAATTCCCCTCTAAAGCCGTGGCAGAATACCTGACCCGACCTCACGCAGAACGCAACGACATGGGCAATCGCAAAAACATGCTCCTTGCTGCTAAGTAAGTTGCTTTGCACACTTGTCCAATGGGAAGCTGCTTCATAAAGCCCTGGTGTTCACTATTTTTTTTTCTTTCTCTCTCTTTTTCTTTCTCTCTCTTTTTTTCTTTCTCTCTCCTTTTTTCTTTCTCTCTTTCTTTTTCTTCCTTTTTTCTTCTTTTTTCCTTTTTTCTTTCTCTTTTTCTTTTTCTTTCTTTTTCTTTTTTTTTTTTTTTCCTTTCTCTCTCTCTCTCTCCTTTTTTTTTTTTCTTCTTTTCTTCTTTTCTTCTTTCTTTCTCTTTCTCTCTTTCTCCCACAAGTTTAATACCTCTGTCAGGCTTTTATTGCTGGAACACAGGTGGCAAAGTCTCGTTCATAATGAATGCAATGGCACTGGTGAAGCTGCTCTCTGCATAAATGGGGGTACCTTGGGGCTCTAACAAAGATTTAAAAAAAATTATGCATTTAGTGGGCAGAAATATCCCCTAAAATTGCATGTAGTTGTAATTCAAAAAATGCAAAGTAGCTAACATTTTTCAATGGAAAAACAAAGTGCCCAGGAGAGAGATGGCTTAAGAGTGGGATCTCATTGCATCCTTCAAATATTTTGGCGACTGTCCCGCTTTTGAGTATTCCTAACTAACATATTTGAGCCCCGATGAAGGGGGGAGATCTCTGAGCACCTGAAACATGTTGGATGATTTTTGTTTTCTTGCTAGGAACCGACACCAGTGTTAAAAGATTCTTGAATTCTATGTTTTTTTTTTTTGTCACCCTCACTTCCTGTTCTTGAACCTGACAGGGGTCCGAGTCCTTCACAGTTTTTAGTAAAGGTTGTTTTGATATTTTGGACTTAAAGCTTCTAAGGACCTGCCCACAGGACCTGCTGGCTGGTATGACTCAAACTCGTGGGAGGGGTCATATGAGAATCCCTTTTTTTTTTTTTAAAGTGTATTTTGTGCGTGAACTCGAGAGAGAGGAGCCGGACTGCAGGAGTTGGGAGTAGGCAGACCCTCCCCCCGGAGGGAATCGCCATCCTTCTCCATGCCCCCGGTGGCAATGGCGGGTGTGAGGGGGGGCCTCCCACTCACCCCGCCCTACCTGCTCCACTTGGGAGCCCAACTGGGGCCCAACAGGACCCCATCAGGGCAGAGGGACTCCCCCTATGAGGGAGTGAGGGGGCCTGACCCACCAAGCCAGCCCCGTAGGTCCTTCGCCTCTCTTTAGGAGACCGCATGGCCAAAGTGCGTGCGTATTAAACCAATTTTGTGTGCGTGCAAGTGTGGTGTTTTTTTGTGGGGGGGGGGGTGGGTGTACTAAGCACAGGCGTACCTTGCATAGCACACCCACCGGGAGCCAGGCTGAGACCACCAAACTCAATTCACATGTAGCCGAGACCGGGATCCGAACCCTTGGCTGCAGAGGTGAACGGCTTGTCAGCGCAGTGCCAATCACGTTGAGCCACCACAGCTCCCTCCATGAGAATCCCTTTTACCGCATGTAGCTTTTATTTTTATATGTTGTATATTTTAATAAAGCTGAAGGAAAGATGATTTACTACTTTTTTGTTTGAGAAAAGGGGAGGGGGGGAAATGTTTATTGTACATAGAAAATGTACATAAATGGTCCAGAGCAAAACAATGTTACTACTTGGTTCAGGAGTAGTTCTTGGGTTTGTTAAACATATATTTTATCAAAGAATTTCCACTTTCTGGTACTGAGCTTATGAACTTTTGAAAACTTGGAAATTCTTTTATTTTTTGGTTGGTTGTTGTTGGGGTTGGTTGGTTGTTGTTGGGGTTGGTTGGTTGTTGTTGTTGTTGGGGTTGGTTGGTTGTTGTTGTTGTTGGGGTTGGTTGGTTGTTGTTGTTGGGGTTGGTTGGTTGTTGTTGTTGTTGGGGGTTGGTTGGTTGTTGTTGTTGTTGGGGTTTGTTTGGTTGTTGTTGGGTTTTTTTTTTCTGCTGCTTTGTGCACTGGTGGTGGGCAGTCATGTTGGAACAGGAAGGGGCCGTCCCCAAACATTTCCCAGAAAAGTTGGGAGCATGAAATTGTCCAAAATGTCTTTGGTATGCTGCTTCCTTAAGAGTTCCCTTCACTGGAACTAAGGGGCCAAACCCAACCCCTGAAAAACAACCCCCCCCCCTCCACCAAATGATTTGGACCAGTGCATAAAGCAAGGTCCATCAAGACATGGATGAGCGAGTTTGGGGTGGAGGAACTTGACTGGCCTGCACAGAATGACTATTGCCCGGCAAAGCTGTTTTTATAATGCATAGCTATGCTTCTCCACTTCTAACCCCGAGGAGCTTGCACGGCTAGGCCCTCATCTTGGTCAATCGCACACAGTGGGGCCAATTTTGGGTGGCAGTTGGCAAAACCACCAGTGTGCTTAGTGGGAGCTCCTAGGATAAACCCACCTAAGACGTTGCAAGAGCATGCAGATGGCACCCCTGTTGGGTTTTGGAACCTAGGACCTCAGAACTGCAAGGCAAGCACGTTTGGCCATTTCACTGCCAAGATGCGCCATATCGTGAAGCAACCAATCGGAGGCAACCTTCCATCAGTTTTGAGGCAGCCTGGGTTCTGTGGATTGCTGTGCTTCCTTTTTTTTTTTTTTTTGCATGCTGCCTCCTGGAATCAGTGAGCTGATAATTCAGTCTGGGATGTACTCGCAGCCTGATAGCTTTTAAAGCGACTCAGCGATGCAGAACTCTTTTTCTCTCTTGAGAGCGATTTGCAGGCTGGCTTCACAGAACATGATCTTGTTGTGTAATTAGCTTGTCGCGATGAGCGCCTAATGAACGGGAGATTTAGTGATTGAATTTAACTTACCATCCCACAAGTCCTTACTGTTGCCCGTGTGCCTGGATCACCTGTCCTTCGTACCAACCATTTCCCGGCAGCGTGGAATAACTATAACTATATAAAAAAAATGAATCCCCAAAATAAACACAAGATCTTCTTCTTTTTTTTTTTTTTTTTTTTAATAATTTATAAAAAAAAAAATGTAGAAGTTCATAAACAAATTTTTTATTTTTTTATAATTATTATACATAGTTTACATTACATTTCCATGTAATAATAATTTAAAAATGTTGGCAACAAATAAAAAATAATAATCATTAAATAAATAAAATGGAAAATAACAATGATCATCAATGAAAAATATATATAATAATTAAAATATAAAAATAATGACAATATAAAATAATAAATCCCTTGATATGCTACTGGAAGTCAAAATGGGCGCTGTAGGGGGGATAACATTGACTGACTGGTGTCTGTCCTCTAATAGGTGGTGTGTGTTAGCTACAGGGGGCGCTCTATTTGGCTGCCTTTTTGCTCTGCATTATGTAGCTCATCTCAGTTCTAAAAGGGTTGGTCCTGACATTGCCAGGGGGGGGGGGGGGGTGGATGACTTTTTTTTTTTTTTTTTTTTTTTTACTCGCAATCTAGGAAAATGCATAAAGTAGTTCTCATCATAAAACTCCTTTTATCAGGTATTGGTACAGTCGCCCAGACTTTTTAAGAGGTTTACGGAGATAAGAATGTGATATATGGGGGGGGTTGCGTGAGCATTTTATGGCGTTGCTGCTGGTGGTTTTAAGTGATGTGGCGCTTGAGTAATATTTTTCAGGTGGTGTTTAAATAGCTGAATGCTGAGTAAGTAGCTAGTCATCTCAGCCAGGGACAATGGGGGGGGGGGGTTTACTATGAAGCTGGAAATTCTAGAGCCCATACTGGAATCTATGGGAAAACTACAAATTTGCTTACCGGGTGGGTTGGTGTGTCCGGTTGTGTGGTGGTGGTGTTATTTATTTAATTATTATTATTTTATTATTATTATTATTATTATTATTATTATTGATAACATTTTTATTACTATTTTTTTTATTTATTATTTTTTTTTATTTATTATCTATTTATTTTTAAATAAGGCCCAAAAAATCTATGTAGAAAAACAGGATTTAAGCTTTTTAGAGGCTTCCTTAATTTAGACCGGTGGGGTCTCCAAAATTGCTGAACAGGACCGGTTTACCGTTCTTCAGACTTTAGAAGGGCCGGACTCTGGCCAGTCAGAGAAGAAAATGTCATGAATCGGTAAGGGTAAATAAAGGCCCATTAAGGGGAGAAATGGTGCCCCATCGTTGGTGTCGGTGAAAGGGAATATTTCCCCATTATTGGTGTTGGTTGAAGGAATAATGGTATATGGGGGCAAAATAGTACTCAAAGGGCCACAACTGACCCCTGGGCCACAGTTTGGAGACCAATGATTTAAATGCTTACTTCACTTTTTTAATTATTAGTAATTAAAAAGTGTGTGTGTGTGTGTGTGTGTGTGTGTGTGTGTGTGTGTATTTCTTTTTTTCTTTATTGGTCATGAACAATTTTCAGCTCTTTCATTGTGAGGTTCTTCAACCCTTTCAGTTGCCAGCCATTGAACCTCGTCCTAGAATCACTTTTTTTTTTTTTTTGTATTTACAATGTGGCAGCCAAAACTGGCCCCCTATACTCTAGAGGTGGTCTTCCAAGTGATTTACACAGAGGCAATACTATGGGAACATCATGTGTTCTGCTTCTCCCATAATATTTATTATTATTAAGCATACGGTATATAAAATAAATAATACAATCTCAGATTGGCAATATACAATATACTACAGTTTTAACTGATCACATCCTATCAACTTGGGGTGTGTGTGCGTGCAGGGCAACCATCGCAAATTTTGGGGCCCCTTACAGGTGTAATACAATTTTTTTTTTTTTTTTTTTTTTTTATCCCCCGGGCAGCCGGGCCCCTTACAGCTGTATTGAAAAATTTGTTTTGAAAAAAAACGTGGATGGGGACCAGACGGGCCCCTTACAGGTGTAATGCCTGTACCCCCCTGATGGTGTGTGTGTACTTCTGAAAATAAAGGCTCCAGGGCTTGATTGGCTTGAGACGATTGATTGATTAATTGATTGATGGGTGATTGTGTGTGGTGTGTTTTTTTTTTTTCCACATTTGATTTGCGTGGTACATTTCGGGTTTGCGTTTTGGTAGTTTTAAACTTGAAATTGGCTGGTCATTGCCGTGTTCCTATTGATAAGACCAGGACTGGGTACCCTCTATGTAGAACAGTCTGTAAGCTCTCCTGGCACGCTGAGCAACATTTTTGAGGTTCTACAAAGGAAAGCAGCGCCATCTCTTTGGCAGCTATGGTAAGTTGCTACTTGATGTCGACTTTATCACTGTTTTTAGAGGGTTTTGATTCTTTTTTTCCTTTTTTTAAATGGTGGCTTTCTCATTTTACCTTGTATATTTATTTTTATTTTTTTATTCTCCACTTTTTTCTCTTTTTTCTCTTTTCTCTCCCCCCTTTTCTTCTTTTCTCTTTTTTTTTTCTTCTTTTCTCTCTTTTTTTTCTTTTCTCTCCTTTTTTTTTCTTCTTTTCTCTCTTTTTTTTTCTTCTTTTCTCTCTTTTTTTTTCTTCTTTTCTCTCTTTTTTTTTCTTCTTTTCTCTCTTTTTTTTTTTCTTCTTCTTTTTCTTTTTTTTTTCTCTTTTTTTTTCTTTTTTTTTTTCTTTTCTCTCTTTTTTTTTTCTTTTCTCTCCTTTTTTTTTCTTCTTTTCTCTCTTTTTTTTTTTTTTTTTTTTCTCTCTTTTTTTTTTTCTTCTTTTCTCTCTTTTTTTTTTTTTTTTCTTTTTTTTTTTTTTTCTTCTTTTCTCTCTTTTTTTTTTTCTTCTTCTTTTCTCTCTTTTTTTTTTTTTTCTTCTTTTCTCTCTTTTTTTTTTTTTTTTTTTTTCTTTTTTTTTTTCTTCTTTTTCTCTTTTTTTTTTTTTCTTTTTTTTTTTCTTTTTTTTTTTTTTCTTCTTCTTTTCTCTCTTTTTTTTTTTTCTTCTTCTTCTTTTCTCTCTTTTTTTTTTTTTTTTTCTTTTCTCTCTTTTTTTTTTTCTTCTTCTTTTCTCTCTT
The DNA here is from genome assembly GCA_029574335.1 of Rana kukunoris. Lineage (NCBI taxonomy): Eukaryota > Metazoa > Chordata > Amphibia > Anura > Ranidae > Rana > Rana kukunoris. The sequence continues at coordinate 3,101,122 of CM056060.1, read as the reverse complement.
TTTTTTTTTTCTTCTTCTTCTTTTCTCTTTTTTTTTTCTCTTTTTTTTTTTCTTCTTCTTTTCTCTCTTTTTTTTTTTCTTCTTCTTTTCTCTCTTTTTTTTTTTCTTCTTCTTTTCTCTCTTTTTTTTCTCCTTCTCCTCCTTTTCTCTCTTTTCTCTTTTTTTTTCTCCTTCTCCTCCTTTTTTTTTTTTTTTTCCCGGAAGATAAAAAAAGTGTACAGTTTTTAGAGAACATAAACAGCAAATGATGATTTAAAAAAAAGCCTCAAAACCTTTAAAAGGGGGGGAGGTAGTGTACTTTTAGAGATTTCTGAACTTGAATTTTTACAGACTTTTGAGTCCTGTGCTCATTATTACTAAAAAATAACTTATCTTTTTTTTTTATTTTAATCATAGGCAGATCTGCAAAGAATTCACAGACCTCCTCACCCAGGACAGAACGCCCCTCGGTAACGCGAGACCGAGCCCCATCCTGGAACCGGGGATCCAAAGCTGCTTGTCGCACTTCAGCCTCATAACGCACGGGTTCGGGAGCGCCGCCATTTGCGCCGCCATGACCTCCCTACAAAACTACCTGAACGAAGCATTAAAGATCGCAGACAAAATGTACATGAGTTCTGGAGAACAAAGCCCGGGGGAGGGCAACAAATCTTTGGACAAGATGGACAAACACAGAAAATAAAGAGACGGGACCGGGGCAACGTTTCAAGGTTGCTTGGATCGGGTGGAGTTTCGGGAGATTGGCGCGGCAGCCAGCTTCTGTTCCTCCTTTTTATCTTACTTTGGACGTGTGAGCAGACTTTTCTTTGCTCTGGAGACTTTGACCCTGTGGGACAGTGCTATTTTCACATCTTCATCTTTCACTGCCCAGAACTTTTGTGTTGGGTACTCCAAGATTTTTTTTTTTTTTAAAAACTCCTTTGCACTCTTTTTAACCCGCTATGTCTCCCCCCCCCCCCCAAATAATACATTTTAATGAGACCTTCAGATCCCAAAATTTTGTAGAATAGCATTTGTAGGAATTTTAATCCCTTGCCGTAAACTGCATGTCATGGGGATATTGCCCTGCCTTGCATATTTTCATGGAGACAAAAATGAAGACTGTTATTTAAATTTTTTTTATACTGGCCTGTTGCTGCTTTAAAAAAAAAAAGTAATAATTTTTTTAAATTATTATTTTTTAATTAGTTTTATTTCAAAAATATTTTGTATGTGGCAACAGATAGTAGGCAGAAATCTAACACACCAGATTTCAATTTCTTTTAAAATTCCTGACACAGGAGAGACCGCCAGGCGATAACTGTCTTGTCAAGAGTTATATAGAATACTGTATATAGAAGAATAACGGAGCTGTTTTTTTATTTAGCCTGTGCCATTTTTTTTTTTTTTTTTTTTTTTTAGTTTTTTTTTTTCCTCAACCTAGGTCACGGTGCCAAAAATTGACAAAAAAATAAATAAAAAAAATGATGCTTAACTTTGTTCAGTGCTGAAATATAGTCATTGCCGAGGCTTTATGTTCTCAAAGTATACATTTCTCAGGATTTTTTTCAGTGTTGAGATTACTTTCCTGTTACTGTTGGTTGCTGGAATTTTTTTTTATAGATTGCAGCAGTTGGCTTTTTTTTCTTAAAAAAAAAAAAGATACGGTATGTCACTAAAGTAAGCACACCCTTCACACTTTTTGTAAATATTTTATTATTTTCGTGTGACAACACTGAAGAAAGGACAGCTCAGTTTCAGGGTTTTGGCAATATTCTTATAGCCTAGGCCAGTGATGGCGAACCTTGGCACCCCAGATGTTTTGGAACTACATTTCCCATGATGCTCATGCACTCTGCAATGTAGCTAAGCATCATGGGAAATGTAGTTCCAAAACATCTGGGGTGCCAAGGTTCGCCATCACTGGCCTAGGCCATCTTTATGTAGAGACACCATTCCTTTTTTTTTTTTTTTTTTTTTCTTTGCCTTGAGATGCCATGTTGTCCTTCCAGTGACCAGTATGAGAGAGTGAGAGCGATAACACCAAATTTATCACACCTGCTCCCCATTCACACCTGAGACCTTGTAAAACGAACAAGTCGCATGACACCGGTGGAGGGAAAATGGCAAATTGGACCCGATTTAATAAATAATGGTGGGCACACTATTTCACACGTTGGGTCCAATTTGGACATTTTCACTTAGGAGTGTCCTTACTTTTGTTGCTAGCAGTTTAGACATTAATGGCTGTTGAGTGATTTTGATTGGACAGCAAATGTGCACTGTTACACAAGCTGTACACTCACTGCACAACATTGTAGCAAAGTGTCATTTCTTTAGTATTGTCACATGAAAAGATACAAGAAATTTACAAAATTTATAATTTTTTTTTTTTTTTTAAACTTTCATTTAGAACCAGTTCTGCAATTGGGCTGTGATTTATACCCTCTTTTTTTTTTTTCTCTCTTGCCTACTGTAAAATTTCGCTAAGAATTTTCATCCTTGTTTTAAAAAAAATTTGTCTAGAATTTCAATGTCCATTCACAAATTCATTTTATGAGGTTTTTCTTTTATTCTTTAAAGGGTTGGTCCACATAAATTTGATGTTTCAGGCGGAATTATTTGCTGTTTTGTTTTGTTTTTATTTTTTTGGAAATGTCTTTCCACTTTTTTTTTTCTTTTTTTTTTTTTGGAAAGGTGTTCTTTGCATTTTCCAGAATATAAAAAGAAAAATCCATCAGATGATGTGAGCCCCTCATAATGGCCATAGCAGGTGTGCAATTTATTATTATTTTTTTGTTAACAATTTTGAAACCTCAGCTTTGGCTGGACTGACCATTTTAATAGTTTGACCTTCCAAGGCACCGAGTCGTGGTTAGCCCCAGATTTTGTAGCTTGTTCCAGAACCATTGCTGAGATAATGAATTTTTTATTTTAATTTTTTTTCCTGTCTGTACATAACTTATTTATATGTAATTTAAGGGGACTTTGTACATAATGGTGAAACTTTATACAACTGAGGTTATGGAAAAATTGATTAAAAAAAAAGTTTCAGATTTTTTTTTTTTTTTTTTTAAGTGTCTGCAAACAGATCTAATTTTTAGGGTATTTAACAAATGATGGCACTAAAGATATTAGTAAAGGTTTTATCCTTATTGTCAAAGCAATATGTGTGCAACTGTGTGGGGTGGGAGGTGATGTTTCAAAGGGGGAGAGAAAGAGTGTTGCGTCGCAATATATTTTTATTTTTTTTTCTCAACCACTTTTACATATTTTGTAAATTTTCCAATTCTGAAATGTTGTATATTATAAACCTATAATAAAAAAAACAATTCTCCACAAAACGTAATTTTCCTTCTTTTTTTTTGTATTATTGTGTATATACTCGAGTATAAGCTGACCCAAATATAAGCCGAGGCACCTAATTTTACCACGAAAAAAACTGGGAAAACGTATTGACTTTAGTATAAGCCTAGGGTGTCCATGTGCATGCCTCACTGTGTCCCATGCCTCACTGTGTCCCATGCCTCACTGTGTCCCAAGCCTTGACTTGCGTTTAACATGGGAGTCTACAGAAGGGGTGCCCAGCTTTGAAAAATCGATGCTCCCTGGTTGTAGGTCCCCCTAGAGAGCAAATTTCGCGCACTTGTAGAGGAGAAATGGGGTTACATGTGTGCCAAGTCTCGAGTCCAGGGGGCCTACAGCCAGCCGGTACCGGGTTCCCCAAATTTACTGGAGAAATAACCGTTTAACATGGTAGTCTGAGGAAGGGGTTCCCGAATTTGAAAAATCGGTGCTCCCCGGCCGTTGGTCCCCCAGACAACACACTAGGTACACATACAGCCCCAGTTCTCCTCTACAAGTGTGCAAAGTTTGTTGTCCGGGGGACCTACGGCAGGGGAGCACTTAATTTTATTTATTTTTTCTCCCTCAAAGTCGGTAACCCCTTCCATAGACTCCCATGTTAACCACTTGTCACCCGCCCACCGTCATATGACGGCGGGCGGGTAACTCCATTGTCCTGACTGCACGTCATATGACGTGCAGTCATAGAAAGTTGCTAGGGGCGCGCGGCGCGCACGCGCACACCCGTCGCATCACTGGGACCCCCGTGCGTGTGCCCGGCGGCCGCGATGACCGCCGGGCACACGCGATTGCCAAGTAACTGAGCTGGGACGTGCAGCTCTGTGTGTATACACAGAGCTGCACGTCCCTGTCAGGGAGAGAGGAGACCAATTGTGTCCCTTGTACATAGGGACACAATCGGTCACCTCCCCAGTCACCCCCCCCTCCCCCCACAGTTAGAACACAAACTAGGAGAAACATTTAACCCCTTCCCCGCCCCCTAGTGGTTAACCCCTTCCCTGCCAGTTACATTTATACAGTTATCGATGCATATTTATAGCACTGTTCACTGTATAAATGTAAATGGTCTCAAAAATGTGTCAAAGGTGTCCGATGTGTCCGCTATAATGTCCCAGTCCCGAAAAAAAAATCGCAGATCGCCGCCATTCCTAGTAAAAAAATAAATAAAAAAAAAATCATAATTTATGTCCCGTTTTTTGTAGGCAATATAACTTTTGAGCAAACCAGTCACTATACGGTTATTGCGATTTTTATGTTTTACATTTTTTTACCAAAAATATGTAGAATACGTACCGGCCTAAACTGAGATAAAAAATGTTTTTTTTTTTTTTTTTTTAAATGGGATTTTTATTATAGCAAAAAGCAAAAAATATTGTGTCTTTTTTCAAAATTGTCGCTTTTTTATGTTTAATAGCGCAAAAAATAAAAACCGCACGGGCGATTAAATACCACCAAAAGAAAGCTCAGTAGGCAAGTGGTTAAACAGTAATTTATCTGGGGAACCC
>CM056060.1:3038772-3091272 GCA_029574335.1 Rana kukunoris | reverse complement strand
CTCACTGATCACCAATGTAAGGAACATTCTTCTCACTGATCACCAATGTAAGGAACATTCTTCTCACTGATCACCAATGTAAGGAACATTCTTCTCACTGATCACCAATGTAAGGAACATTCTTCTCACTGATCACCAATGTAAGGGACATTCTTCTCACTGATCACCAATGTAAGGGACATTCTTCCCACTGATCACCAATGTAAGGGACATTCTTCTCACTGATCACCAATGTAAGGGACGTTCTTCTCACTGATCACCAATGTAAGGGACGTTCTTCTCACTGATCACCAATGTAAGGGACGTTCTTCTCACTGATCACCAATGTAAGGGACATTCTTCTCACTGATCACCAATGTAAGGGACATTCTTCTCACTGATCACCAATGTAAGGGACATTCTTCTCACTGATCACCAATGTAAGGGACATTCTTCCCACTGATCACCAATGTAAGGGACATTCTTCTCACTGATCACCAATGTAAGGGACGTTCTTCTCACTGATCACCAATGTAAGGGACGTTCTTCTCACTGATCACCAATGTAAGGGACATTCTTCTCACTGATCACCAATGTAAGGGACATTCTTCTCACTGATCACCAATGTAAGGGACATTCTTCTCACTGATCACCAATGTAAGGGACATTCTTCCCACTGATCACCAATGTAAGGGACATTCTTCTCACTGATCACCAATGTAAGGGACGTTCTTCTCACTGATCACCAATGTAAGGGACGTTCTTCTCACTGATCACCAATGTAAGGGACATTCTTCTCACTGATCACCAATGTAAGGGACATTCTTTGGGGGGGGGGGAATAGAATTATCACTGAAGCACATTAAATTGTTGATCTATCACGTCCCGGTCTTGTGGGCAGAAGTCCTCGGAAATCTGGAGGGAAGATGAGGAGACAGGATACCACATGTTTGTGGATTTGCAGTCACACATGGCTGGGAAGTTTTGTATATTTCTGTACACGGCTCTGAGCGTTTGATCCGAGTCCCATCAAGGCCCCGATGATTGCCCTCTTAATTTGTACTGTGTCAGCTGTAAAACGCGTGGAGCACATGGGGGGGGCGGCCCGGGAGCCACCGCCGCTGGTTGCGTTTAAGGATAAGGAAGGAAAGGGGGAGGGGGGGGGCAGCGTTGGGATGGCACATCTTGAACTGGTGCGCACGGTGGGAAAATGCGATGGTGGAACGGCCAGCCTTTCAATTACAAAGGATGTGGTTTGGGCTGATTGTGCCAAACGGAATACCGGTACACCCCAAAGTGTAAACACCAGAGAAGCGCCCCCCTCTGTGCCGGTGGGGGAGCTGCAGATGTAGCGAGGAGGATTGAGGCCTTGTGTTACGCAAGGCTGTGTTAGAGGCGAGCAACAGATAAAGTGTAGTGTGTCTGATGTCTCGTGTATGTTTGTTGTATGTTGGCTGATCGGTAGGAGTAGAGAGTAGGGATAAGGTTCGTGTTCGACTCGAACATCGCATGTTCGTTGTCAAATTACCAACGTTATGGGCCGTTTGCGCCAAATTCCAGTGGCGTATCACGGCCCATAATTCACTGCGCCATCGCTGGCTGATGATTGGCCAAGCATGCGCTATGACCCGCATGCTTTGGCCAATCGCAGCGTGCAAAAAAACTGAGAGCCATAAATGGCCAAAGCCAGGGTGGCTTTGGCCAAATATGTATCAGGGGGTTTAATACATGCCTCACACTATATAAGGCCGCCGCCGCGGTGGTTAAAGACAGAGATAGAGAGTGTCATTTATTTTGAGTTAGATCGAGCAGGCAGGTAGGCGCGTCAGTTACAGTGTGTAGAGGATATATATGCATCCCAGGTGTTGTGTATATTTATTTATACACTGTATTGAGCTAGATCCGCTCTTCCTAATATACTGACAGGCAGGCAGGCAGGCAGGCGCGTCAGTTACAGTGTGTAGAGGATATATATGCATCCCAGGTGTTGTGTATATTTATTTATACACTGTATTGAGCTAGATCCGCTCTTCCTAATATACTGACTGACAGGCAGGCATGCAGGCGCGTCAGTTACAGTGTGTAGAGGATATATATGCATCCCAGGTGTTGTGTATATTTATACACTGTATTGAGCTAGATCCGCTCTTCCTAATATACTGACTGACAGGCAGGCAGGCAGGCGCGTCAGTTACAGTGTGTAGAGGATATATATGCATCCCAGGTGTTGTGTATATTTATTTATACACTGTATTGAGCTAGATCCGCTCTTCCTAATATACTGACTGACAGGCAGGCAGGCAGGCGCGTCAGTTACAGTGTGTAGAGGATATATATGCATCCCAGGTGTTGTGTATATTTATTTATACACTGTATTGAGCTAGATCCGCTCTTCCTAATATACTGACAGGCAGGCAGGTGATTGTGATAGCTGCAGTATTCTCACTTGGTGTCCTCTGCAGTGATCAGCAAGTATTGTCAGTATTTGTGCAGCTACATCTCCCGGCAGGCCATTAGTATGTCTGGAACAAGGAGAGGATACGCCGTCGTAACTCTGAGTGAGCGGCGTCGTATCTATGCGCCTGATTCTTAGAATCAGTTACGCATAGATTTGTCTTAGATCCGACCGGCGTAAGTCTCTTACGCCGTCGTATCCTAGTTGCATATTTAGGCTGGCCGCTGGGTGGCGTTTCCGTCGATTTACGCGTCAAATATGCAAATCGGCTAGATACGCCGATTCACGAACGTACTTGCGGCCGGTCGTATTTTTTTTTTACGTCCAGCGTAAAGTTACCCCTGCTATATGAGGCGTACGTAATGTTAAGTATGGACGTCGGGCCGGTGACGTGTCATATTCGGCTCCCCCATCACAGACTGCTCCGAAAGTGCTGCGGCGGCCAACTGCGCATGCGCGATGCGTTCCAATGCATTTACGACACTGTACACCAGCGAAGCCGTCATTCAGAGCGACGTGGACTTAGGGGAAAGTGGCCAGTCGGCTTCGCTCGGACGGCTCGCTGCGCTCGCTCGGCCTCCTGGCTCTTTTTTTAACATCCTCCAATCCACGGGGATGTTAAGGAAAGAGCCTGGATGCCGAACGATATTTTGCTGGTGTGCACTGCCGTAAATGCATTGGAATGCATCGCGCATGCGCAGTTGGCCGCCCAGCACTTCCGGAGCAGTCTGTGATGGGGAGCGGAGTATGACGATACACCGGTGTAGATTACTCGTTTGCGTAAATCGTTCGCGAATAGGGCTTTGCGTAAGTTGCGTTCACGTCGAAACCTATGGGTATTTGCGGCGTCATTTTGAGCATGCGCACTGGGATACGTCCACGGCCGGCGCATGCGCAGTTCCTTCGCCGTGTCACGGTTAATTTCAATACAACATGCCCCCTGCATGTCTAATTTGAATTACGCGCACTTGCGCCGGCACATTTAGGCTACGCCGCCGCAACTTACGGAGCGAGTGCTTTGTGAATACGGCACTTGCCTGTAAAATTTGCGGAGGTGTAGCGTAAATAGGATACGCTGCGCCCGCACAAAGATACGCGCTCCATTTTGAATCTGGCCCTCTGTCTGTATATACTTTATATCTCATAATACTATATGTGACAGACCTAGCCGGGTCACATTGTTTTAGGGTCACGGAGAGAAAGATATACACTTTGCAGCCATGTAGACTTGTCCTCATTTTTTGGTTCTCCCAATCCTTCCTTTACAAGTTATTAATAAAAAAAATAATAATCTGCGCAGGCAAAAACTTGCTGAGAAATGTTAATTATAGGTGGAATGCGAGGAGGATGCGATGGCGGCCGTCTCTCCCCTCCCTGAATGGAGATGAGCCGTGTTTGTTATCTCCACCAGGAGAAGACAACGGCTTTTATTTTTTTTTATTTTTTATTTCTGGAATTAAACTTCACAAACTTTTCACATCTCTGCTTTGTGTCTCTGGAGGGCCAGAGAGAGGGGGGGGGGGGTCTGTGCAACAAAATTCCTCCGCCCCGACCGTTCTAAAGGCGAGAAGTCTCAATAAAATGCAGGAGAATTTTTCAAATATATAACAACTATTTATTTATTTTTTAATAAAAATATATGCACTTTTTAAGAATATATAAGCTAATTTTTGTACATTTTTTTAAAATAAAAAAATCAATAAAAAGAACAATATAATGATATTATAATAATATAGATATACTCAAATTCTATAAAAACACACAAAAATGCATATAAAAAATGTAAGATAATATATATATATATATATATATATATATATATATATATATATATATATAATGGTATATACTTTTTTTTTTAAATAAAAAGTATATAAAAATATTAACATAATACTATTACAATAATAATAATTTAAATAATACCATTTATAATCATATAATTCTACACAAATTCTATAAAAATACATAAATGCATTATAAAAATTAATAAAAAATATATAATATATAATATATATATATATATATATATATATATATATATATATATATATAAATTAAAATAAAATAAAAGCAATATTATAATAATATTAATATAAGTAATAGAATATATAATAAAATCCTACAAAAATTCATAAAAAAATGCATATAAAAAATAAATATAACACAATGTAATATATGTATGTGTGTGTGTGTGTGTGTGTGTATATATATATATATATATATATATATATATTTATATATACAAATGTTATATACTTTTTTTTAAATATATGTAAATAATAATAATATTAGAAAAATAATAATATAAATAATATACTAATATAAATAATTCTTCACAAATTCTATAAAAATACATAAAAAATGCATTATAAAAATTATATAATATAATAAAAATATATATAATTAAAAAAATGTTATATACTCTTTTAAAGTAAAATAAAATAAAAGCAATATTATAATAATATTAATATAAATAATAGAATATATAATAACATAATTCTACGCAAATTCTATAAAAATTCCTAAAAAAAGCATATTATAAAAATAAATATAAAGCAATGTAATATCATAAATATATATATATATATATATATATATATATATATATATATATATATAAATAAATGTTATATACTTTTTTTTAAATATATAAAAATAATAATAATATTAGAATAATAATAAAATTAATGTACTAATGTAAAAAATTCTTCACAAATTCTATACAAATACATAACAAAATGCATATAAAAATACAAATAAAATATTGATTTTTGCAACTCCCTTCTCATACACTTTTTAAGAATATATAAGAAAATTTTTGTACAATTTTTTTTAGATAAAAAATATATAAAAATATATAAAAATATATAAAAAGAAAACTTTTTTTTTTTTTATAAAAAATGTATTAAACCTTTTTTAAATATATATTTTTAAAAAAAATGATATAATTTTTTTAAATACATTTTTTTATTTAATAATAATATTATAAGAATAATATAATAATACACACATGCTATAAAAATACATAAAAATGCATATAAAAATACACATACAATATATGAAATAATAATAATATAAAAAAATATATAACATTGTTTTTAAAATATATAATGTTTTAAAAAAAATAATAATAATATAATTATACAAAACATAAATAATTTTTATTGATTATATAACAGGAATACACAGTAGGGTCCGGTTCCGCACAGATTGTCTCTCGGCCCCCCTGGCAGCGGAGGGGTTACAGCCGTCCAATCCTCATCTCTCCAGCAGCGTTTGGTCCCTCATATGTTTATGGTGTAAGCAAGCACATTGCCGAGTGTATTTGTTTATCAGAGGCGGCTGTGGCGCATTCATATCCCCATAGCGATGGATGTTCTGTTTTCTGTCTCTTCTTTCTGATCTGCCATCGGGAAAAGCTCGTCCTTCCTCCGCAGGGGCCCCAGAGTGCAAGCTCTGGGGGCGAGTCATTTCATCCGCTCTCACAACATTGTAATCTCAATTTATTCAAAAACTGCTATCTATAAAAAAACATTTATTATTCTGTGAACAACAGCTGAAATCTCAGATCAGCCTGGCGATCAGTTGACTACAGTTTTGACTATTCCTTCCACTGACACCAATGATGGGACACTATTCCTTCCACTGACACCAATGATGGGACACTATTCCTCCCACTGACACCAATGATGGGACACTATTCCTCCCACTGACACCTATGATGGGACACTATTTCCCCCACTGACACCAATGATGGGACACTATTCCTCCCATTGACACTAATGATGGGACACTATTCCTCCCACTGACACCAATGATGGGACACTATTCCTTCCACTGACACCAATGATGGGACACTATTCCTCCCACTGACACCAATGATGGGACACTATTTCCCCCACTGACACCAATGATGGGACACTATTCCTTCCACTGACACCAATAATGGACACTATTCCTCCCACTGACACCTATGATGGGACACTATTTCCCCCACTGACACCAATGATGGGACACTATTCCTCCCATTGACACTAATGATGGGACACTATTCCTCCCACTGACACCAATGATGGGACACTATTCCTTCCACTGACACCAATGATGGGACACTATTCCTCCCACTGACACCAATAATGGACACTATTCCTCCCACTGACACCAATGATGGGACACTATTCCTCCCACTGACACCAATGATGGGACACTATTCCTCCCACTGATACCAATGATGGGACACTATTCCTCCCACTGACACCAATGATGGGACACTATTCCTCCCACTGACACCAATGATGGGACACTATTCCTCCCACTGATACCAATGATGGGACACTATTCCTCCCACTGACACCAATGATGGGACACTATTCCTCCCACTGACACCAATGATGGGACACTATTCCTCCCACTGATACCATTGATAGGCATAATTTATTTATTTATTTAGTGTTAGGGTTAGTGTGTTTAGTTATTTTTTTTTTTCATTGGGTACATATTTTGTTATTTTTTGTAGTAATATGTTTTTAAGGGTTATGGTTAGAGGTGAGCTATTTATTTATTATTACATAGTATTCATTTCTTGTATTTATTTATTTCTGATTATTTTGATTTATTTGTGTATTCATTGTACATTTATTTATTAATGTATTATTATTATTATTATTATTATTATTATTATTATTATTAGTAGTATTAACACCCTAAGAAAAATAAATAAAAAATAATCCTAACCCAACCTTTACTTTAACCCCCTTACCCTAAATAAAAAAATGCCAAAACGTATAAAAATGCGCAAATTGAACATAAAAAAATTCAAAAATCGTGCATTAAAAAGCGATGGAAAACGCTCAGGTGTGAACGCAGCCTAATGCCGCATACACACGATCGGAATTCCCGACAACAAATGTCCGATGTGAGCTTTTGGTCGGATATTCCCACCGTGTGTAGGTTCCATCGGACTTTTGCTGTCGGAATTCGACAACAAATGTTTGAGAGCTGGTTCTCAATTTTTTTCCGACAACAAAAGTTCTTTCCGATCGCGTGTATCCGATTCCGACGCATGCTCGGAATCATTGTACGTGATTTTTCCTCGGCTCATCGTAGCGTTGTACGTCACCGCGTTCTTGACCCTCGGAATTTCCTAGCAACATTTCTGTGCGCAAGACAAGTTTGAGCCAACATTCCGCGGAAAAAAAACAAAGCGTTTTTATTCGTCGGAAATTCCGACCGCGTGTACGCGCCATTAGGTGCCATTCCTATGACGTACGACACGTACGACGAGCTGAGAAAAATGACGTTCAATAGCCAGTGCTCTTCTGCTTGATTCCGAGCACGCGTGGAATTGTGTGCGTCGGAATCGGAGACGCGCGATTCGGAATTTCCGACGACGACTTTTGTTGTCGGAAACTTTGAGAAACGATGAAGCCCACATGCGGTCGGAATTTCCGACAACAAGCTCCCATCGAGCATTTGTTGTCGGAAATTCCGAGCGTGTGTACGCTCCATCGGACATTTTCTGTCGGAATTTCCGAGAACGTCGAACATTTGTCGTCGGAAATCCCGAGCGCGTGTACGCGGCATCAGAATGATTTTTTTTTTTTTTACCGAACGTGAATATTTTCCAGCCAGAATCAGAAAAGGCGAAACAATTTTACCGTCCAATCCCACGCCGCGGGGCTCTTACAAAATGTTTACGGTAATTTGTTTTGCCGATCCCCAAAAATTAGGCTGTGATTGGAATTTTTTATTTTAGATTTTTTTTTTGTCACCTGGCGCCGCAGGAGTTAATCACGCAGAGGACCCCCCCATCCCCCCTCCCCGGGCATGCGCTCTGCGTTGGCGAGCCAATGTTTGGACATGACACCGCGTGAACAGATGGCAGGGAAGCCTGTTCTTTACTCTGAAAACCAAAAACTCGGGCCAAGTCGGTTCCACTTGGACCGGGATGGAGTTGGCAGGGGGTGCGGGGTGAGACTTCTGTCCTTGCGCAGGAATAGCATTAAAAAAAAAAAAACGAGGACAGGCAGATGACAACTGGCAGAGAGCGCGCACGGCCGCACAGAGCGACGGCCTCTCTGAGTCTGATGTTCAAAGGCAGCCGGGAACTCACGTGGATTGTTGGGAGCCGGAGACGTGTCACTCTCTGTTTAGCTCACGCCGCGACTGGCGTCCTCTCGCTCGCAACATTCCCTCCGAAATAAAAAAATGATTAGGATTTATTCTCCTCCCTAATTACTGGACGACTCCGATCTAAAATCAACTTCTTTTCCATGTCCTGTGAGCAGTGGTGTATTTAGGTTTTGTGTGAAACGCCGCCCCCGCCCCGCAAAGTGCCGCCCTAGGCCTAGGCCAAGATACAGCTCTGCCTGTGAGATCCTTCTACCCTCTATCCCTCTCCTTCACTATTCTGTGTCACAGCCCCCCCCCCCCTGAGTCCTGACATGTGCCTGAACTCTGCGTGCTGCCTGCCTTCACCCAGGACACTGTCAGATGCTAGAGATTTTTTTTAATGACATCACTCCAGCGCTGTAGAATACGTTGTATGTAGATTCCAGGGTTTGAGTAATAGACGAGTGATCAGCGAGAGAGACAGACGGGTTGACAAGCTCTGCACTGCGCAAAGCTGTGGATTTGATATAAAAGGATCCAATAGGTTCAACCTTATGCATATACCTGAAGCGTTTTTTGGGGAAGCGTGTAAAAAGAAATTGTATGTAGATTCCAGGCCTTGAGTAATAGACGAGGGATCAGTGAGAGAGACAGACAGGTTGACAAGCTCTGCACTGCGCAAAGCTGAGGATTGGATACAAAAAGGGTCCAATAAATGTCAACTTCTGCATAAACCTGAAGCGTTTTTGGGTGAGCGTGTAAAAAAGAAATTGGCCCAGATTCACAAAGCACTTACGCCGACGTAAGTGCAAAAGTGCAAATGTGCGCCGGGCGTATGTGTGCGCCAGACCCACAAACCAACATGCGCCTAAAAGCTTGCCTACGCCGGCGTACGGTGGGCGCACATATGGGCTGGACGCATGGTGCTGCTGCCATTGATTAGACATTCAAACATGCAAATTAGGGAAATACGGCGATTCACGAACGTTCGTGCGTCCGACGCATGGAACGCGAGATGCCTGTAAGTTGTACGTCCGCCGTAAAGTTATTCCCCATAGATGAGGCGCAACCCGGCAACAGACATGCAAAGGTCTGCACCAGGGAACACAAGCCGGCGTATTGCGTTGGACGTGTGTCTGGCTGGGCGTACGTTACGTTCACGGCGTACGTGGTGAATCCGGCGTAGCTTAGGCAGTTGTGCCGGCACGGTTGTGAGCAGGCGCATAAGGGTGCTGTTTCATGCGTCCACGTCACAGCTACGTCACGTCGCATGCGCAGTTTGTGATACGCCGGGTGTAAAACGCTGCAGCATGCTCGGACCATCATTTGCATGGGGTCACGCCCACTTCCACCTACGCCAGCCTGCACCCTCAAAACCTATGCCACGCTGACGCAGCGTTGGGAGCAATAGCTTGCTGAATGCAATGCTTGCCTCTCCGCGCTACGTTGACGTGGCGTATGGCGTTTTCGCTACGGCGGCGTAATGTGCGCCCAACACTCTGGTGAATCTGGGCCATTGTATCTAGATAGGGCTTGAGTAATAGACGAGTGATCGGCGAGAGACACGTTGACAAGCTCTGCACTGCACAAAGCTGAGGAGTGGATACAAAAGGATCCAACAGGTTCACATTATGAATATACATGAAGCGTTTTTGGGGAAGCGTGTAAAAAACATTGGGCCAGATTCACATACACTTAATATTGCGCTGCGTAATCTAAATACTCTACGCTGCCGTATTTCACCAGGCTCTACACCGAATCCTGGCAGATTTTTGCCCGTACGCTACGGCGGCGTAGTCTATTTCTCGCCGCGTAATCGAAATACGCGATTAGGGGGCGTGAAGCATTTAAATTAAGCGTGTCCCCGCGGCGATCGAACTGCGCATGCTCTTTTCAGAAATTTCCCGCCGTGCATTGCGCGAAATCACGTCGTTACGTCATTCGTTGTTTGAGTAGCGTCGTTTATGAACATTCCTATTCCCGGACGACTTACGTAAAAAAAAAATAAAAGACGTCGGAAAACGTAGAAATTCGATGCGGGAACGACGGCCATACTTAACATGGGCTGTCTAGTATTAGAGCAGCAAAAAGCTGGTATAGTGTTACGCAAATAAAGGATGACTAAAGGTGCCGTAAGAGATTGCGATTGAAGATCGTAATTTCGGGGATCGCCGGCAAAAGCTCATTTGCATACCCCGACGCAGAAAACGACGGGAAGTCCACCCAGTGGCCGCAATTTTATTGCAGCGTAGATCCGAAGGCGTACAAACACGTAATCCAGTCGAATTGAAGCCCGCAGCCGTCTATTCATGGTTTGAGGTTTTCGACTAGCTAGAAAACGCGCGTAATTTGAAATGACTCCAGTCTAACACCAGTTACACAGGCGTAATGGCTCTCTGAATCTGGGCCATTGTATCTAGATTCCAGGGCTTACCAGGTCCTTGCACACCACGACCTCCTGGGGGGGGGGAATGGTCCTGGGGTCAAGTTGCAGTCAGTGCCCAGCCCTGCAGCCCTGCGTTCTGTTGTAGTTTCCTCTGCGCTGCTCTGTTTTCCACCCACCAGGAGCTTGAGCGTGGACTACAACT
Organism: Rana kukunoris; assembly: GCA_029574335.1. Lineage (NCBI taxonomy): Eukaryota > Metazoa > Chordata > Amphibia > Anura > Ranidae > Rana > Rana kukunoris. The sequence goes on along the minus strand of CM056060.1, from coordinate 3,080,139 downwards.
CCCAGAATGCAACCGCTAGTGGTCAACCGCTGTGGCCGTGCCCCCGGCCCGACTTCCTAGTGCAGAATAAAAAAAAGAAAATGGTAGATGACAGAGGCTGCCGACAATTTTGAACATAAGTTAGAGCGGCCTGGGAGGCTATTTCCACCCTGCCCCCCGGCCCAGCCCTCCCCTGCCTGCGGCACATCTGCGTGCCCACATAATTTGGGGAGTGTACGTCATTCTTGCCCAAGCGAGAAGGACACATGTGCACCCACATGCAAAACAAAATAGATTTCTAGGCTATTCTAATATGGGTTGTATTCATTTTTACCAGGTTTTTACCCTAATTTCAGGTTGTATCCATGATTTCTAGATTGTATCCTTACAATTTCAGATTGTATCCATCATTTTTGGGTTGTTTGCATTGTTTTTCGATTGTATCCATTATTTATGGGTTGTATTTATTATTTTTAGATTGTATCCACTATTTCCAGGTTGAATTCATGATTTCCAGATTGCATCCATTTTTCTAGGTTATAGCTATAATTTCTGGGTTGTATCCATTATTTCTGGGTTGTTTGCATTGTTTCTCGGCTGTGTCCTTTATTTATGAGTTGTATTCATTATTTTTAGGTCGTGTGAATTTTTTCTAGATTGTATCCATTATTTCCAGGTTGAAATGATGATTTCCAGGTTGTATCCATTATTTAAATTTTTCAGGGTCGTGTCTATTATTTCTAGATTGTATCAATTTTTTTTTCAGATTGTATTCATTATTTTTAGGATTTCTAAGTTGTATCCATTATTTCTGGGTTGTTTGCATTGTTTTTTGATTGTATCCACTATTTCCAGGTTGAATTCATGATTTGCAGGTTGCATCCATTTTTCTAGGTTATAGCTATTATTTCTAGATTGTATCAATTATTTCTGGGTTGTTTGCATTGTTTCTTGGCTGTGTCCTTTATTTATGAGTTGTATTCATTATTTTTAGGTTGTGTACATTTTTTCTAGATTGTATCTATTATTTCCAGGTTGAATTCATGATTTCTAGGTTTTATCCATTATTTCTTGATTGTGTCTGTTATTTCCGGATTGCATCTATTATTTCTAGGTTGTGTCTTTTATTTTTAGCTTGTATCCATGATGTCTGTGTTGTATGCATTGTTTCTCCATTGTGTCCATTATTTATGGGTTGTATTCATAATTTTTAGAATGTGTAATTTTTTTTAGATTGTATCCATTTTTTACAGGTTGAATTCATGATTTCCAGGTCATATCCATTATTTCTATTTTTTTCTGGGTTGTATCCATTATTTCTAGATTGTGTCCAATTTTTCTAGCTAGTAGTCATCTTTTCCAGACGGTGTCTATTATTTTTAGTTTGTATCCATCACTTCTAGGTTGTATCCATCACTTCTAGGTTGTATCCATCACTTCTAGGTTGTATCCATCACTTCTAGGTTGTATCCATCACTTCTAGGTTGTATCCATCACTTCTAGGTTGTATCCATCACTTCTAGGTTGTATCCATTATTTCTAGGTTGTATCCATTATTTCTAGGTTGTATCCATTATTTCTAGGTTGTATCCATTATTTCTAGGTTGTATCCATTATTTCTAGGTTGTATTCATTATTTCTAGGTTGTATCCATTATTTCTAGGTTGTATCCATTATTTCTAGGTTGTATCCATTATTTCTAGGTTGTATCCATTATTTCTAGGTTGTATCCATTATTTCTAGGTTGTGTCCATCATTTCTAGGTTATATCCATTATTTCTAGGTGGTATCCATTATTTCTATAGGTGGTATCCATTATTTCTATAGGTGGTATCCATTATTTCTAGGTGGTGTCCATCATTTCTAGGTTGTGTCCATCATTTCTAGGTTGTATCCATTATTTCTAGGTTGTATCCATCACTTCTAGGTTGTATCCATTATTTCTAGGTTGTATCCATCACTTCTAGGTTGTATCCATTATTTCTAGGGTGTATCCATTATTTCTAGGTTGTATCCATCACTTCTAGGTTGTATCCATTATTTCTAGGTTGTATCCATCACTTCTAGGTTGTATCCATTATTTCTAGGTTGTATCCATCACTTCTAGGTTGTATCCATTATTTCTAGGTTGTATCCATTATATCCAGGCTGTATTATTTATTTTTTAGGTTGTGTCTATCATTTCTAGATTGTATCCATTATTTCTAGGTTGTATCCATTATTTCTAGGTTGTATCTATCATTTCTAGGTTGTATCCATTATTTTTAGGTTGTATCTATCATTTCTAGGTTGTATCCATTATTTTTAGGTTGTATCCATTATTTTTAGGTTGTATCCATTATATCCAGGCTGTATTATTTATTTTTTAGGTTGTGTCTATCATTTCTAGATTGTATCCATTATTTTTAGATCAAATTCGTTTTTCGCAAAGCTGGGATTTCCCGGAGATGGAGTCCCCCTTTAACAGATGACCTCGGCCCCTTTTCTCGGAAGCGGAAGACATTCTAATGATTATTGTGCCAGTAAATTACCAGACTGACTCCTAATCCTGCGCTAATGAAAGTAAAAATTGGAAGGAATTAATTCCGACCCCCCCGCCCCACCCCTGCTGATTTTCCTTTCTCCATACAACAAACGGCCATATGTCATCTGATGGCAAAGATCGGAGGACCCCTGCTGAGACCCCCGACCCTGCTGTTAGGCCCAGGTGTGACTTTCCCACTGGGGGGACGTCTGGGGGATGTGGAGGGGAACACGGGGCTGAGTGATATCGGGTCCGATGAGGGTTTCTTCCCACCAGGTGTCTTCAGTTGCGTCATTCTGCAGGTTCAACGCAAGGACGCTGATTGTTCTCGGTCTGCCCTTGTCGCACCATTTAAGTGCGTTGGCGTGCATTAAAATGCACAACAACCTGCGCCAACGCAGCGCGTCTGTTATACTACCTTTCACACTCTGCATGTCTGTTTTTTATCCTATTCTATTGCGTTGCTCAATGCAAGTTGATGCGTTTTACACGTGCTTTGTCGTGCTTTTTTTAATGCATTTTTTTAAATCAAGTATTTTTCACGTTGGCCAAAGAAAAGCTGTTTATTCTTATTACTACCAGGAAAATGTATGCAAAACGCATCATACGTGCTAAAAATCGCATTGCGAGCGATGGCAAGAGATTAAGAACCTGGACTCACCTTCTGAGAAAATATAACCTGTAACCAGGTATCAAGCGATATTAAAGCCCAAGGTTTTTAAACCCAGCCCATTAAGAGGGCCATGACACCATAGGGGCACCTCAATGACTAAGCCCCGTGGGCATGACAAAACAAGTCGGAGGCATGGCCTGGATGGAGTCAAAACACATCTGGGCATGGCCTTGATGGAGCCGAAACGCATTGGCCATGGCCTAGATGGATACAAGCTATATCAAAGCCTCCTTGGGGCACCTCAATGACTAAGCCCTGTGGGCATGGCAAAACACATCGGAGGCATGGCCTGGATGAAGCCGAAACACATCTGGGCATGGCCTGGATGGAGCAGAAACACGTAAGGTCATGGCCTGGATGAAGCCGAAACACATCGTAGGCATGGCCTGGATGGAGCAGAAACACCTAAGGTCATGGCCTGGATGAAGCCGAAACACATCGTAGGCATGGCCTGGATGAAGCCGAAACACATCTGGGCATGGCCTGGATGGAGCAGAAACACGTAAGGTCATGGCCTGGATGAAGCCGAAACACATCGTAGGCATGGCCTGGATGAAGCCGAAACACATCTGGGCATGGCCTGGATGGAGCAGAAACACGTAAGGTCATGGCCTGGATGGAGTTGAAACACATCAGGGCATGGCCTGGGTGGAGCCAAAACATATCACTGTCATTGGCTTGTTCATTCCATACAAGCGATATCAAAGCCCAAGCTTTTTAACCCCAGCCCTTTAAGAAGGCCATGACACCAAAGGGGCACCTCAATGACTAAGATCTGTGGGCGTGACAAAACACGTCTGAGGCATGGCCAGGATGGAGCCAAAACACGTCAGGGCATGGCCTTAATAAATCCAAAACACACCAGGGCATGGCCTGGATGGAGTCGAAACGCGTCACCCATGGCCTAAAATGATGTAACGGGGCTGAAGCTGCTTTAATATATCTGGAACTTGTCCTTTCTTGGAGTCTGCTTTGGATTTATTTTGCCTCGAGTGTGGCCATAGAGTCTCAATTTCATTCCTTCACTGTCATTGGCCAATATGTGTTAGACGCACGGGTTCAAAAGCAGTCAGTATTTTTTTGCGCTTTTTTTTAAATTATACAGCTGTCATGTTAATGAGCTTGTTTTGATTTTTTTATAAAAAGTGCGTCTAGTGTGCCAATTGTTACTGCATCTAGTGGCGTTTTCCCCCGCGTTTGGATGGCGCTGTCCTCGTCCTAAACTCTTGAAGTCGGGAAAATCTCTGCCTTTCCTCCTCCACCTCTCGGTTTTCACATCAAAAATAAATGATCAAAACATTTGTGATTTTTTTTTTTATACCACTAACGAGATTTCGTGCGGCAAGTCGGTTTCGGAAATAGACAATTTATTCAGCGTCTGGAAAGTTTTGAGCTCCTTGGTACAATGTGTTCATGTGAATCTGTTAATTAGCTGGATGAGCATCCCCCTCCCCCTCCCCCCCCCCAAACCTCACACACATCTGCATCCCTCTCCCTGCAGACGGGTGTGCTGTTTTGGTAAAAACTGGACCAGTCACATACAATCTAAACCACCGACGTCCAATAACCAGTCCTCTGGTGCCCTGGCTTCTACCTATGACATAACTCTGTCTGGACACCTCCTGCCCTGGTCTCTACCGATGATAGGACTCTGCCTGAACTCCTCCTGCCCCGGTCTCTACCGATGATAGGACTCTGCCTGAACTCCTCCTGCCCCGGTCTCTACCGATGATAGGACTCTGCCTGAACTCCTCCTGCCCCGGTCTCTACCGATGATAGGACTCTGCCTGAACTCCTCCTGCCCTGGCCTCTACTTGTGATAGAACTCTACCTGAATACCTCCTGCCCCAGTCTCTACATATGATAGAACCTCACCTGGACATCTCCTACCCTGACCTTTACCTATGATAGGACTCTACCCAAATACTGCCTGCCCCGGTCTCTACATATGATAGGACTCTGCCTGAATACTGCCTGCCCCGGTCTCTACATATGATAGGACTCTGCCTGAATACCTCCTGCTCCAGTCTCTACCTATGATAGAACCTCACCTGGACATCTTCTGCCCTGGCCTCTACCTATGACAGAACCTCACCTGGACATCTTCTACCTGACCTCTACCTATGATAGAACCTCACCTGGACACCTCCTGCCCTGACCTCTACCTATGATAGAACCTCACCTGGACATCTCCTGCCCTGTCCTCTACCTATGACAGAACCTCACCTGGACATCTTGTACCCTGACCTCTACCTATGATAGAACCTCACCTGGACACCTCCTGCCCTGACCTCTGCCTATGATAGAACCTCATGTGGACACCTCCAGCCCTGACCTCTACCTATGATAGAACCTCACCTGGACACCTCCTGCCCCAGTCTCTACCTATAATAGAACCTCATCTGGACACCTCCTGCCCTGACCTCTACCTATGATAGAACCTCACCTGGACACCTCCTGCCGTGACCTCTACCTATGATAGAACCTCACCTGGACATCTCCTGCCCTGTCCTCTACCTATGACAGAACCTCACCTGGACATCTTGTACCCTGACCTCTACCTATGATAGAACCTCACCTGGACACCTCCTGCCCTGACCTCTGCCTATGATAGAACCTCATGTGGACACCTCCTGCCCTGACCTCTACCTATGATAGAACCTCACCTGGACACCTCCTGCCCCAGTCTCTACCTATAATAGAACCTCATCTGGACACCTCCTGCCCTGACCTCTACCTATGATAGAACCTCACCTGGACACCTCCTGCCGTGACCTCTACCTATGATAGAACCTCACCTGGACACCTCCTGCCCTGACCTCTACCTATGATAGAACCTCACCTGGACACCTCCTGCCCCGGTCTCTACCTATAATAGAACCTCACCTGGACACCTCCTGCCCCGGTCTCTACCTATGATAGAACCTCACCTGGACACCTCCTGCCGTGACCTCTACCTATGATAGAACCTCACCTGGACATCTCCTGCCCCGGTCTCTACCTATGATAGAACCTCACCTGGACACCTCCTGCCGTGACCTCTACCTATGATAGAACCTCACCTGGACATCTCCTGCCCCGGTCTCTACCTATGATAGAACCTCACCTGGACACCTCCTGCCGTGACCTCTACCTATGATAGAACCTCACCTGGACACCTCCTGCCCCGGTCTCTACCTATAATAGAACCTCACCTGGACACCTCCTGCCCCGGTCTCTACCTATGATAGAACCTCACCTGGACACCTCCTGCCGTGACCTCTACCTATGATAGAACCTCACCTGGACACCTCCTGCCCTGTGGGCATTTCTCTTCTGCCTGTGATTTGTAAATGTCTTGAACCCCTTCCCTTTCAGAGAGAATGCCGCTTGTTTCTGTCCATGAATTTAATTCCCCCACAGTGCTGAGACACAACACAGGGTCAGAGGTCATAGAGATCATTAAGTAGCCAAAAAAAGCAAAAACTAGGAAGTGAGAAACGGTTACAAAGTAGATGAGAAATCGGCCAATCCTGTGCCTGCGCTCTCCGTGATCTCACGTAGAATCCGGACAGCCCAGCAGATGCTTAGGAGTGTCACTGAGCAGAAATTAGGTCACCTATTGTCCCCAGCAGACCCGCGATCGCCCGGGAAGAGCACCCTGTACGAGCGATAATACCATCCGAGATCGCCAACTAAAACCCAGCGCCATCCTGAGGGCGTCCTCATTTATAGAGGGAGCCGAGAAATACTCACCCGGCGCTTCATTGTCTTTTCTTTTTTCATCATCATTTGTTTTATTATTTTTTTATTTGTTTGATTTTCTTTCACTTCTAAATGGTATTAACCACTTCAATACCGGGGGGGGGCACTTAGACCCCCCTTCCTGCCCAGACCAACTGGACACAGCTGATTACGTGGTAAAGAGCTTCCGTCGGAGGCTCTTTACCGAGATTGGTGTAGCGGTGTGTCAGACTGACACATCGCACTGCGATGGCCACGATGCGGGCCCCCACGGGCGCGCGGCAGCTGTTATCCCGCTGGACGTCATATGACGCCCAGTCAGGATAACTGAACCACCGCCTGGCCGTCATTCTGCTGTAGGCCGGGCGGGAAGTGGTTAAGGCTGCACTCTAGCCCTCCCTTCAGTCTTCTCTTATGGACTGAAAGCGGCTTTCTCTGGGGGTCACCCAACGAGGAGGAGGGGCTTTGAGCATGGGCAGGGGACCCCAGAAAAAGAGGATCGGGGCTGCTCTGTGCAAAAGCATTGCACAGAGCAGGCGAGTGTAGACATGTTTGTTATTTTAACGCAAAAAATAAATAAAAGACTTACAAGCACTTTAAGACGGCCATAGATGATTTGAATCATGTATGGGCTGGGTGAATGTACCCAAGTTGGGTGCCAGATTTTACATGTGATTATTGCTAGCAGCTGTTATAGCCCCTATAAATAATCACTGTGTTCTGGCTTTTTCTGCCCCCCGCCACTGGAAGAGAACACAACGCTTCAGCGGGAGGGATTCCCCTGTCAACACAAAAGTCCAGTTGCATGTGAATAACCACTAGTGGATAGACCAGGGTTCCCTGATCTGTGGTTGATTGACCTGCTGTCTGTTGGTTCCTGCATAGTTCCAAGGGTTGGTAGGGATCCCTGATCTTTGCCTGATTGACCTCTTATCTGATGGTTCCTGCAAAGTTCCAGAGTTTGGTAGGGGTTTCCTTATCCGTGGCTGACTGGCCTCCTATCTGATGGTTCCTGCATAGTTCCACAGGCTGGTAAGGGTTCCTGGATCTGTGGCGGGTTGACCTCCTATCTGATGGCTCCTGCATAGTTCCAGAAGTTGGTAGGGGTTCCTTGATCTGTGCTTGACGGACCTCCTAGTTGATGGTTTCTGCGTAATTCCAGAGGTTGGTAGGGGTTCCTTGATCTGTGGCTAATTGACCTCCTATTCAATGGCTCCTGCATAGTTCCACAGGTTGGTAGGGGTTTCTTAATCTGTGGCTGACTTATCTCCTACCTCATGGTTCCTGCATAGTTCCACAGGCTGTTAGGGGTTCCCTGATGTGTTGCTGATTGACCTCCTATCTGATGGTTCCTGCTTAGTTTTGGAGGTTGGTTGGGGCTCTTTGATCTGTGGCTGTTTGACCTATTATCTGATGGTTCCTGCATAGTTCCAGTAGTTGATAGGGGCTACTTTATCTGTGGTTGACAGACCTTCTGCTTGATGGTTCCTGCATAGTTCCAAAAGTTGGTAGGGGTTCCTTGAACTGTGGGTGATTGACCTCCTATCTGATGGCTCCTGCATAGTTCCAGAGGTTGGATCTGTGGCTGGTTGACCCCCTATCTGATGGTTAATGCATAATTTCAGAAGTTGGTAGGGGTTCCTTGATCTGTGGTTGACGGACCTCCTACTTGATGGTTCCTGCATAGTTCCAGAAGTTGATAGGGGCTACTTGATCTGTGGCTGTTTGACCTCCTACCTGATGGTTCCTGCTTAGTTTCAGAGGTTGGTAGGAGCTACTTGATCTGTGGCTGTTTGACCTCCTATCTTATGGTTCTTGCATAGTTTCAGAAGTTGGTAGGGGTTCCTTGATTTGTGGTTGACGGACCTCCTATCTGATGGTTCTTGCATAGTTTCGAAGGTTGGTAGGAGCTACTTGATCTGTGGCTGACTGACCTCCTATTTGATGGCTCCTGCATAATTACAGAGGTGGTAGGGTTGATGGATCTGTGTCTGACTGGCCTCCTATTTGATGGTTCCTGCATAGTTTCGGAGGTTGGTTGGGGCTCCTTGAACTGTGGCTGATTGACCTCCTATCTGATGGCTCCTGCATAGTTCCAGAGGTTGGTAGTGGTTCCCTGATCTGTGGCTGACTGACCTCCTATCTGATGGTTCCTGCATAGTTCCAGAGGTTGGTAGTGGTTCCCTGATCTGTGGCTGACTGACCTCCTATCTGATGGTTCCTGCATAGTTCCAGAGGTTGGTAGTGGTTCCCTGATCTGTGGCTGACTGACCTCCTATCTGATGGTTCCTGCATAGTTCCAGAGGTTGGTAGTGGTTCCCTGATCTGTGGCTGACTGACCTCCTATCTCATGGTTCCTGCATAGTTCCAGAGGTTGGTAGTGGTTCCCTGATCTGTGGCTGATTGACCTCCTATCTGATGGTTCCTGCATAGTTCCAGAGGTTGGTAGTGGTCCCTGGATCTGTGGCTGACTGACCTCCTATCTCATGGTTCCTGCATAGTTCCAGAGGTTGGTAGTGGTTCCCTGATCTGTGGCTGACTGACCTCCTATCTGATGGTTCCTGCATAGTTCCAAAGGTTGGTAGTGGTCCCTGGATCTGTGGCTGACTGACCTCCTATCTGATGGCTCCTGTATATTTCCAGGTCAATAGCCATGTGACAGAGCCACCGGCATGACAACAATGATCATTCTATCTGCCTGTAAGGATGGCATTCTGACCACCAATGTAAGGGGCATTTTCCCCACTGAGTCCCAATGAATTGCAAGACCTGAAATGTATTTCCTCTCGGGGTAAAAAGCTTTAGAAAGGCCGAGATAGAACAACCCGGGGACAACTGAGACCCTTCACAGATATTTTTGTGTTTTCCCTGCTGAGGGTTGGGATAGATCAGTGTCTCTTCTCCCCCCCTCCCCCCCAGCCTCTCCATGAGTTATTCTTCCCCTCGCCGTGCTTCACTAGCCTTTTACCCGCTAATGCCTGAGCGGCGAGCGGCGCGCCTCTCACACTGAAATGCTCCCTCATAATGGCTTTGCTGCAGTGGAAAATCCGATTTCTCCGTCTGAGGCGATTTGCTACGAGACGTGCAATTCGCTAAGACATCTGCCTGAAGGGCCCGAGCTGCACAGCTACAGGCGAAAGCCCCCCAGGGCCCGGAGATCGGCCATTCACGCGGATGTAATAGGCAGAACAGCTGAGCAACATGAATTGCAAACATGCCCCACAGCGCGGGACGGCGAGCTCGTCCTCGGGAAGGGGGCCAGATTCAATGTGACATGTCAGGGCCGAGGCGTCCTCGCTGGGGGGGCCCCCCTCTGCACCTACCCCTGGTCCCGACAATGAGGAGACCTACATCGCTTTAACTAACTTATTAGAGTGATTATACTTCTCTGAAAGATTTATCTCCCTGCAGAGGCCGGCTCTCCGCGCCGCTTTAACCTGCGGAAGTGTATCGGCGCCGGCGGTTTGAGGACGCTTTCCTTTTTCATTGTAGATTGATTGCCGATCCTCAACGTAAAAAGGCCACTAGGTGGAAAGGCCCCGCTCCTGTCATTCCTCCTCCTGGCAAAGGAGGTGCTCAGTGGCGGCCCCCCCAAAAAAATGTAGGGGGGCGCAAACAAACTAAAAACACAAACAAAAAAAAAACCTTTAAACGCCACCACTGTGCCATCAAAAGCTGCCACTGTACCCATCAAACGTTGCGACTGTGCCCATCAAACCCGACTGTGCCCATCAAACCCGACTGTGCCCATCAAACGTTGCGACTGTGCCCATCAAACCCGACTGTGCCCATCAAACACTGCCACTGTGCCCATCAAACGTTGCGACTGTGCCCATCAAACCCGACTGTGCCCATCAAACACTGCCACTGTGCCCATCAAACGTTGCGACTGTGCCCATCAAACCCGACTGTGCCCATCAAACACTGCCACTGTGCCCATCAAACGTTGCGACTGTGCCCATCAAACCCGACTGTGCCCATCAAACCCTGCCACTGTGCCCATCAAACGTTGCGACTGTGCCCATCAAACCCGACTGTGCCCATCAAACACGACTGTGCCCTTCAAACGCAACTATGCCCATCAAACGCAGCCAATGTGCCCATCAAACACAGCCACCGTGCCCATCAAACGCTGCAACTGTGCCATCAGACGCTGCGACTGTACTCATCAAACGCTGCCAATGTGCCATCAAACACAGCCACTGTGCCCATCAAACGCACCCACTGTGCCCATGAAACGCAGCCACTGTGTCCATCAATTGCGGTCACTGTGCCCATCAAACGCAGCCACTGTGCCTATCAAACGCAGCCACTGTGTTCATCAATTGCGGTCACTGTGCCCATCAAACGCAGCCACTGTGCCATCAATGGGCATTGCATGAGTCTATCTATGGTCGCTGCTGACACCCCCTATTCAAGTGTCCTGAATTACAGTGACGGGTGTTTTTCGGAAGCACCTGATTGGAGCCGTAGGCTGTAATAGGCGTCCAAAAATGTGAGAAGTGGGTGCAACGGTGTGTGTTCGCTTCTCACTCAGCTGTATGTAATTTGCTTTCCTAACATTGAACCGCCTCTCAGCCAACATTTGGGGCACAGTAGCAACATTTGGGGCACAGTGGCAGCACTTGAGACATTTGGGGCACAGTGGAAGCATTTAATGGGCACACTGACAACATTTGGGGCACAGTGGCAACATTTGGGGCACAGTGGCAGCACTTGGGGCACAGTAGCAACATTTGAGGCACAGTGGCAACATTTGGGGCACAGTGGCAACATTTGGGGCACAGTGGCAACATTTGGGGCACAGTGGCAACATTTGGGGCACAGTGGCAGCACTTGGGGCACAGTGGCAACATTTGGGGCACAGTGGCAGCACTTGGGGCACAATAGCAACATTTGGGGCACAGTGGCAACATTTGGGGAACAGTGGCAACATTTGGGGCACAGTGGCAACATTTGGGGAACAGTGGCAGCATTTGGGGCACAGTGGCAACATTTGAGGCACAGTGGCAACATTTGGGGCACAGTGGCAACATTTGGGGCACAGTGGCAACATTTGGGGAACAGTGGCAGCACTTGGGGCACAGTGGCAACATTTGGGGCACAGTGGCAGCACTTGGGGCACAATAGCAACATTTGGGGCACAGTGGCAACATTTGGGGAACAGTGGCAACATTTGGGGCACAGTGGCAACATTTGGGGAACAGTGGCAGCATTTGGGGCACAGTGGCAACATTTGAGGCACAGTGGCAACATTTGGGGCACAGTGGCAACATTTGGGGCACAGTGGCAACATTTGATGGGCACAGTGACTTTGTTTGATGGGCACAGTGACTTTGTTTGATGGGCACAGTGACTTTGATGGGCACAGTGAGTTTTTTTCAGTTTGAGCCCCCCCCCCCCCAAAAAAAAATTGAGCACCAGCCGCCCCTGTATGTGAGTCCTAGGAATATTTCTACCCTCTGCCATCAGCCTTTGGCATCACGTTGTGGAGATTCTCAGGCCTGGGTGGCAGTTCCTGGCTACAGACATGTGGCATCCTCTGGGAACGGACGCAGAAGACACCCTTCCCCTCATTACCTGGCGCTCGGATTCTGATTCCTGCCCCATTTGCATCATTTGGGGTACAGTGGCAGCACTTGGGGCACAGTAGCATCATTTGGGGTACAGTGGCAGCACTTGGGGCACAGTAGCATCATTTGGGGTACAGTGGCAACATTTGGGGCACAGTGGCAGCACTTGGGGCACAGTGGCAACATTTGGGGCACAGTGGCAACATTTGGGGCACAGTAGCAACATTTGAGGCGCAGTGGCAACATTTGGGGCACAGTGGCAACATTTGGGGAACAGTGGCAGCACTTGGGGCACAGTGGCAACATTTGGGGCACAGTGGCAGCACTTGGGGCACAATAGCAACATTTGGGGCACAGTGGCAACATTTGGGGAACAGTGGCAACATTTGGGGCACAGTGGCAACATTTGGGGAACAGTGGCAGCATTTGGGGCACAGTGGCAACATTTGAGGCACAGTGGCAACATTTGAGGCACAGTGGCAACATTTGGGGCACAGTGGCAACATTTGGGGCACAGTGGCAACATTTGATGGGCACAGTGACTTTGTTTGATGGGCACAGTGACTTTGATGGGCACAGTGAGTTTTTTTCAGTTTGAGCCCCCCCCCCCCAAAAAAAAATTGAGCACCAGCCGCCCCTGTATGTGAGTCCTAGGAATATTTCTACCCTCTGCCATCAGCCTTTGGCATCACGTTGTGGAGATTCTCAGGCCTGGGTGGCAGTTCCTGGCTACAGACATGTGGCATCCTCTGGGAACGGACGCAGAAGACACCCTTCCCCTCATTACCTGGCGCTCGGATTCTGATTCCTGCCCCATTTGCATCATTTGGGGTACAGTGTCAGCACTTGGGGCACAGTAGCATCATTTGGGGTACAGTGGCAACATTTGGGGCACAGTGGCAACATTTGGGGCACAGTGGCAGCACTTGGGGCACAGTGGCAACATTTGGGGCACAGTAGCAACATTTGAGGCACAGTGGCAACATTTGGGGCACAGTGGCAACATTTGGGGCACAGTGGCAGCACTTGGGGCACAGTGGCAACATTTGGGGCACAGTGGCAACATTTGGGGCACAGTAGCAACATTTGAGGCACAGTGGCAACATTTGGGGCACAGTGGCAACATTTGGGGCACAGTGGCAGCACTTGGGGCACAATAGCAACATTTGAGGCACAGTGGCAACATTTGGGGCACAGTGGTAACATTTGGGGAACAGTGGCAACATTTGGGGAACAGTGGCAACATTTGAGGCACAGTGGCAACATTTGGGGCACAGTGGCAACATTTGGGGCACAGTGGCAGCATTTGATGGGCAGAGTGACTTTGTTTGATGGGCACAGTGACTTTGATGGGCACAGTGAGTTTTTTTCAGTTTGAGCCCCCCCCAAAAAAATTTGAGCACCAGCCGCCCCTGTATGTGAGTCCTGGGAATATTTCTACCCTCTGCCATCAGCCTTTGGCATCACGTTGTGTAGATTCTCAGGCCTGGGTGGCAGTTCCTGGCTACAGACATGTGGCATCCTCTGGGAACGGACGCAGAAGACACCCTTCCCCTCATTACCTGGCGTTCGGATTCTGATTCCTGCCCCCCCCCCCCCCATTGGAGGGTTTGTGACTCTTCAGCCAGTACCAGATGTCCCTTCTCAGAGTAATAATCGCCGTGTGAAGTGTCACAAATCCAGGTCACCTTACACGTCCCGCTGTATCCTCTCCCCGGTCCGCAACGCCACAGGAGTCGTCCTCTGCGGGCGGCGCGGGCGGGCGGGCGGCGTGGGAATCCTGGTCTCGCCAGATGTCACCGTGATCTGCCCTCGTTAGGAGGAATTTTCATAATCTCTGACAACTCAATCAGGGGCGAGGAGGCGAGGAGGCCTGCCATGGGTCCCATTGCCTGGCAAATCCTGACCTCTGCGTCCCCAGCGCCTTATACACAGTATCTCACAAAAGTAAGTACACCCCTCAGTCACATTTCTGTAAATCTTTTCATGTGACGACACTGAAGAAATGACACTTTGTATCTCCAATGTTGTGTAGTGAGTGTACAGCTTGTATAACAGTGTACATTTGCCGTCCCCTCAAAATAACACAACCCATTAATACCGGGCACTTTTACCCCCCTTCCTGCCCAGGCCAATTTTTAGCTTTCATCGCTCCTTTTTTTTTTACGTTTTTCTTATTTTCTGTTATAAAATTTTGCAAATAAGTAATTTTCTCCTTCACTGATGAGCACTATAGGCTGCACTGATAAGCACTGATAGACGGCACTGATAGACTGCACTGATGGGCAGTGATAAGGCGGCACTGATGGGCTGCACTGATGAGCACTTATAGGCTGCACTGATGAGCACGAATAGGCTGCAAATATGGACACTTGTAGGCTGCACTGATGGGCACTGATAGGCTCCACTGATGGGCACTGATAGGCTGCACTGATGGGCACTGATAAGGTGGCACTGATAGGCTGCACTGATGGGCAGTGATTAGGCGGCACTGATGGGTTGCACTGATGAGCACTTATAGGCTGCACTGATGGGCAGTGATGAGGCAACACTGATGGGCACTGATAGGCTGCACTGATGAGCACTAATAGGCTGCACTTATAGGGCGCTGGTAGGCTGCACTGATGGGCACTGATAGGCTGCACTGGTGGGCACTGATGAGGCAGCACTGGTAGGGTGCACTAATGGTCACTGATCGGCACTGATGGGGCTGGACTGATAATCAGTTCCCTGGTTATCAGTGTAAATGATGTACGGACAGGCTTGCCGGTAACGCCTCTCCTCTCCTTACACACACAGCATGGGAGAAAAGGAATGCCGATAACCGGCAAGTCTGTTTACATGTGACCTGCTAGCTATGATTGGACACAGCTGATCACATGATGAATGCCCACTGTGATTGGCCCTTTACCACAATGTTGTGCGATGCTGCAACATGGGTGGTTGGGGATGCATTGTAGTGTGTTGGGTGCCATTTAAAAAAGCCAATAATAACAATGGGACAGCAGTGGTGATAATATTCGGGAATCATGGATCCCACCAGTAGGTTGTCCTCCGTGTTCAGCAGAACATGTGGCAGGTACAATAGACATTTGTTATCCAGAAATGGTTGGGCTTCCCTTCTCCATTGGGGGGGTGGGGGTGGGGGGGGGATTTGTCCTGCACATGTCTCTGCCACCAGATCAAGGGCAGCAAACAACGCAAGCGCTTGTGATCTGGTGTCACCGCACACGTGGTGACAATATTCCCCTCAGCTGGAGATTAAAGCACGACCTCAGCCAAAAAATCCGATCCTGGACGGGGCGCTGCGACGCAGACGACTCGGAGAACACGGACCGGTGATGTAGGAAACTCCGCCGGAACACATCGCGTCTGTTTTCTGTTCTCTTCCTTCCTGTTTTTTCTTTTTTTTTTTTCTTCTGCCATCAAAGTGGATCTCCAGGAATGTCCCAAAGTGTGCCAACATCTGGACGCCATCATCCGTTCTGGGTCCCCCCGTGCCGATCCGGGGTTGGCCCTTTTCTGAGGTTGCACACGCTACCCCCCCACACCCAGCTGCTCCCCAGAAGGGTGACATGTTAAGCGTGCCTGGAACACTTGTTGGTGTCATCTGTCGAGTCAGGTCTTGTGTTATTCCCAAAAGTGGAACTCCAGCCTTCACCCCAGTCTTGCACAGTTGTAACGGCTCCTCTCTTGCACTGAAATGGCTTCCTCTGATTTCACCGCACACTGTGAGCTTCTCGCAATGTGAAGTAGAAGCTGCAGCAAGTCAGATAGAGACCTCCTTGTTCCCTGGCTGGAGGGAGTTTTCTCTCCTCCTGACCCCTTAATGTGCCCTTCTGCATCCCCTCTGTACTGTGCCCTTCTGCTTTCCCCCCTGTACTGTGCCCTTCTGCTTCCCCCCTGTACTGTGCCCTTCTGCTTCCCCCCTGTACTGTGCCCTTCTGCTTTCCCCCCTGTACTGTGCCCTTCTGCTTTCCCCCCTGTACTGTGCCCTTCTGCATCCCCTCTGTACTGTGCCCTTCTGCTTTCCCCCCTGTACTGTGCCCTTCTGCTTCCCCCCTGTACTGTGCCCTTCTGCTTCCCCCCTGTACTGTGCCCTTCTGCTTTCCCCCCTGTACTGTGCCCTTCTGCTTTCCCCCCTGTACTGTGCCCTTCTGCATTCCCCCCTGTACTGTGCCCTTCTGCTTCCCCCCTGTACTGTGCCCTTCTGCATTCCCCCTGTACTGTGCCCTTTTGCTTCCCCCCTGTACTGTGCCCTTCTGCTTTCTCCCTGTACTGTGCCCTTCTGCTTTCCCCCTGTACTGTGCCCTATTGCATCCCCCCTGTAGTGTGCCCTTCTGCATTCCCCCTGTACTGTGCCCTTTTGCTTCCCCCCTGTACTGTGCCCTTCTGCTTTCTCCCTGTACTGTGCCCTTCTGCTTTCCCCCTGTACTGTGCCCTTCTGCTTCCCCCCTGTACTGTGCCCTTCTGCATTCCCCCTGTACTGTGCCCTTTTGCTTTCCCCCCTGTACTGTGCCCTTCTGCATTTCCCCCTGTACTGTGCCCTTCTGCTTTCCCCCCTGTACTGTGCCCTTCTGCTTCCCCCCTGTACTGTGCCCTTCTGCATCCCCCAGTACTGTGCCCTTCTGCTTTCCCCCCTGTACTGTGCCCTTCTGCTTCCCCCCTGTACTGTGCCCTTCTGCATTCCCCCTGTACTGTGCCCTTTTGCTTCCCCCCTGTACTGTGCCCTTCTGCTTTCTCCCTGTACTGTGCCCTTCTGCTTTCCCCCCTGTACTGTGCCCTTCTGCTTCCCCCCTGTACTGTGCCCTTCTGCATTCCCCCTTGTACTGTGCCCTTCTGCTTCCCCCCTGTACTGTGCCCTTATGCTTTCCCCCCCTGTACTGTGCCCTTCTGCTTCCCCCCTGTACTGTGCCCTTCTGCTTCCCCCTGTACTGTGCCCTTCTGCATTCCCCCCTGTACTGTGCCCTTCTGCGTTCCCCCTGTACTGTGCCCTTCTGCTTCCCCCCTGTACTGTGCCCTTCTGCTTCCCCCCTGTACTGTGCCCTTCTGCATTCCCCCATGTACTTTGCCCTTCTGCATTCCCCCCTGTACTGTGCCCTTCTGCATTCCCCCCTGTACTGTGCCATTCTGCATTCCCCCCTGTACTGTGCCCTTCTGCATTCCCCCATGTACTTTGCCCTTCTGCATTCCCCCCTGTACTGTGCCCTTCTGCATTCCCCCCTGTACTGTGCCATTCTGCATTCCCCCCTGTACTGTGCCCTTCTGCTTCCCCCCTGTACTGTGCCCTTCTGCTTCCC
The DNA here is from genome assembly GCA_029574335.1 of Rana kukunoris. Lineage (NCBI taxonomy): Eukaryota > Metazoa > Chordata > Amphibia > Anura > Ranidae > Rana > Rana kukunoris. The sequence continues at coordinate 3,062,367 of CM056060.1, read as the reverse complement.
CCCTGTACTGTGCCCTTCTGCATTCCCCCATGTACTGTGCCCTTCTGCTTCCCCCCTGTACTGTGCTCTTCTGCATTCCCCCCTGTACTGTGCTCTTCTGCATTACCCCTGTACTGTGCCCTTCTGCATCCCCCTTTGTACTGTGCCCCTTGATCCCCCTGTACTGTGCCCTTTCCCCCCTGTACTGTGCCCTTCTCCTTCCCCCCTGTACTGTGATCTTCTGCTTTCCCCTGTACTGTCCCCCTCTGCTTCCCCCCTATACTGTGATCTTCTGATTTCCCCCCTGTACTGTGCCCTTCTGCTTTCCCCCCTGTACTGTGATCTTCTGCTTTCCCCCCTTACTGTGATCTTCTGCTTTCCCCCTGTACTGTGCCCTTCTGCTTTCCCCCCTGTACTGTGCCCTCCTGCTTTCCCCCCTGTACTGTGCCCTCCTGCTTTCCCCCCTGTACTGTGCCCTTCTGCTTTCCCCCCTGTACTGTGCCCTCCTGCTTTCCCCCCTGTACTGTGCCCTTCTGCTTCTCCCCCTGTACTGTGCCCTTCTGCTTCTCCCCCTGTACTGTGCCCTTCTGCTTTCCCCCCTGTACTGTGCCCTTTGTATTGATTAGTCTTTGATTTATGGCAAGTTTTCCTATTGTTAAATATCCATTATATTGAAAGTCCCTAAGAACATGCGTTTAATTCTATCAACTATTTATTCTTTAATTCTTGAGAGTAGGTGCGTAAATTAAGGAAGGCCAGTAGGGACCCCAGAGAATTCCTTTGCCCAGGGGCACATCATGCTATTAAGGCAGACCTGGCTGGAGGGTGTCCAGCATCATCAAGCCCATTTTGCATAGAGATGAAAGGCGCAGGTCATCGTGGAGGCCCGCCCTGATGTTGGTGGAAGGTTCTGAGCTTTGGATCTTTTGCCTCTCTCCATCTGGAGGGGTTTCTCTTCGGTAGAGGCCCTCACCAAGTGAACTGGAAGGCTTATTAGCAGCAATTAGCCGACAGCTGAGTGGCCAGCTGACCAAGGCGAAGGCAGAGAGCAACTGAACTGGAAGGCTTAAGTAGGCAGGACTGACGAGCAGGATCATCAATAGGTGAGTCACAGTGGAGAGATAGGAGCTGGCAATTAGCCAACAGCTGAGCGGCCAGCTGAGCGGCCAGCTGACCAAGGCGAAGGCAGAGAGCAACTGAATGGAAAGGCTTAAATAGGCAGGACTGACGAGCAGGATCATCAACAGGTGAGTCACTGTGGAGAGATAGGAGCTGGCAATTAGCCGACAGCTGAGCAGCCAGCTGACCAAGGCGAAGGCAGAGAGCAACTGAACTGGAAGGCTTAAGTAGGCAGGACTGACGAGCAGGATCATCAACAGGTGAGTCACTGTGGAGAGATAGGAGCTGGAAATTAGCCGACAGCTGAGCGGCCAGCTGACCAAGGTGAAGGCATAGAGCAACTGAACTGGAAGGCTTAAGTAGGCAGGACTGACAAGCAGGATCATCAACAGTTGAGTCACTGTGGAGAGATAGGAGCTGGCAATTAGCCGACAGCTGAGCGGCCAGCTGACCAAGGTGAAGGCATAGAGCAACTGAACTGGAAGGCTTAAGTATTCAGGACTGACAAGCAGGATCATCAACAGTTGAGTCACTGTGGAGAGATAGGAGCTGGCAATTAGCCGACAGCTGAGCGGCCAGCTCAGAGAAGGAAAGGCTGAGCCCAGCCCTGGCATACCTCCTGAGAGTGCTACCAAGTTTGGCCATTAGCTGGGAAGGCCTCCTGATCTACAGGACAAAAGCAGGTAAGAATTTGCCCGGAAAGGATTGTGCTTACTCACCACAACTGGAATTTAATTTGAATGTAGGTTTAGAGAACGGGACCTTGGACAGTTTCTTGGAATGTGGCTTTCCTTTTATTGGAGTTCCCTGAATCTGAGAGTTTGGGTTACGTTAGGAAAGGGATGACACACCAGGCTTTATTACCAGAAGGAAAAGACAACTTCCAGGAATACGGGGCGCCGGTCAAACAAAAGAAAAGTTATCCAGCCGCGCAGGCCACAGCGCGGTGTGACGTCGAAAATCTGACGCTGTTGGACGCTTACCCGCGTTTTTTTTTTGTGCCGGCGTGTTTGTTATGGTAATGAGAAAAGGTGCTTAAGATGTTTGGTTGAGACAAGAAGAAGCTGGCAGCTGTAACTACACGTCTCGCGGTGATTAATCGGCAGGATTGGTGTCAGCAGTGATGTGTGTTAGGAAGTGTGTGCTTCTGCGGCGGCTGATCTTTAAGGAACGCCATTATCTCGATCTCAGCCGGGACTTGTCGAGTCAGCACTTTTTTTTGGCAGTCCTTTATAGAAATTTGCTCGCTATCTGATCGAAGGAGGATAATACGCTCATTAAAATGTTTTGCATTGCCATGGAATCCTTTTTGTGCGTCTCCCCTTTTGGGTTCCGAGGTGAACACCGCCTAAAAAATGCACAATTAGCGCCAATCCAAAGCCACGTGGTTACATTTACATACAAGATATAGAAACACATGTGGAAAATGCAGCTCAAAGGCAGAAATATTTTAGTGAAAATACTGCGCACGCGGTGCGATTTAGTATACTGGCCCTTTTGTCTTCTGTAGGTAGATGGAGAGATGAGTTCCTATATCTGTAGCATTTAATCTCTTATGGATGTAAAAATCAGAACCAGTGTTCCCAGGTCCTGAGGGTGTGCCCATCAAACTCAGTCACTGTGCCCTTTAATTACCACCACTGTGCCATCAAACGCAGCCACTGTGCCCATCAATTGCCACCACTGTGCCCATCAAACGCAGCCACTGTACCCATAAATTGCCGCCACTGTGCCATCAAACACAGCCACGGTACCCATAAATTGCCGCCATTGTGCCCATCAAACGCTGCCACTGTGTCCATCAAACGCAGCCACTGTGCCCATCAAACTCAGCCACTGTACCCATAATTTGCCGCCATTGTGCTCATCAAACGCTGCCACTGTACCCATCAAACGGAGCCACTGTGCCCATTAATTGCTGCTACTGTGCCCATCAAACGCAGCTACTGTGCCCATCAAAAGCTGCCACTGTGCCCATCAATAGCCGCTATTGTACCCATAAATTGCCGCCATTGTGCCCTCTCTTGCCTATGTTGTCCTGCGGATGGTCCACTTCTGGCTGACCCATGAACTGGACATTTTTGGCCCTGGCAGCTACAGTGCTGAATTGACTCGTGCCTGCTCTTGCCTATGTTGCCTTTTGGATGGTCCAGTTCTGGTTGACCCATTGATTGCCCTGTGGATGGTCCAGTTCTGGTTGACCCATTGATTGCCCTGTGGATGGTCCAGTTCTGGTTGACCCATTGATTGCCCTGTGGATGGTCCAGTTCTGGTTGACCCATTGATTGCCCTGTGGATGCTCCAGTTCTGGTTGACCCATGAACTGGAAATGTTTGGCCCTGGCAGCTACAGTGCTGAATTGACTCGTGCCTGCTCTTGCCTATGTTTCCCTGTGGATGGTCCAGTTCTGGTTGACCCATTGATTGCCCTGTGGATGCTCTAGTTCTGGTTGACTCATGAACCAATTTTTTTTGGCCCAGACAGCTACAGTGCTGAATTGAGTCTTGCCTGCTCTTGCCTATGTTGCCCTGTGGATGGTCCAGTTCTGGTTAACCCAATGATTGCCCTGTGGATGGTCCAGTTCTGGTTGACCCATTGATTGCCCTGTGGATGGTCCAGTTCTGGTTGACCCATTGATTGCCCTGTGGATGGTCCAGTTCTGGTTGACCCATTGATTGCCCTGTGGATGGTCCAGTTCTGGTTGACCCATGAACTGGAAATGTTTGGCCCTGGCAGCTACAGTGCTGAATTGACTCGTGCCTGCTCTTGCCTATGTTGCCTTTTGGATGGTCCAGTTCTGGTTGACCCATTGATTGCCCTGTGGATGCTCCAGTTCTGGTTGACCCATTGATTGCCCTGTGGATGGTCCAGTTCTGGTTGACCCATTGATTGCCCTGTGGATGCTCCAGTTCTGGTTGACCCATTGATTGCCCTGTGGATGCTCCAGTTCTGGTTGACCCATGAACTGGAAATGTTTGGCCCTGGCAGCTACAGTGCTGAATTGACTCGTGCCTGCTCTTGCATATGTTGCCCTGTGGATGGTCCAGTTCTGGTTGACCCATTGATTGCCCTGTGGATGCTCTAGTTCTGGTTGACTCATGAACCAATTTTTTTTGGCCCAGACAGCTACAGTGCTGAATTGAGTCTTGCCTGCTCTTGCCTATGTTGCCCTGTGGATGGTCCAGTTCTGGTTAACCCAATGATTGCCCTGTGGATGGTCCAGTTCTGGTTGACCCATTGATTGCCCTGTGGATGGTCCAGTTCTGGTTGACCCATTAATTGCCCTGTGGATGGTCCAGTTCTGGTTGACCCATTGATTGCCCTGTGGATGGTCCAGTTCTGGTTGACCCATGAACTGGAAATGTTTGGCCCTGGCAGCTACAGTGCTGAATTGACTCGTGCCTGCTCTTGCCTATGTTGCCTTTTGGATGGTCCAGTTCTGGTTGACCCATTGATTGCCCTGTGGATGCTCCAGTTCTGGTTGACCCATTGATTGCCCTGTGGATGGTCCAGTTCTGGTTGACCCATGAACTGGAAATGTTTGGCCCTGGCAGCTACAGTGCTGAATTGACTCGTGCCTTCTCTTGCCTATGTTGCCCTGTGGATGGTCCAGTTCTGGTTGACCCATTGATTGCCCTGTGGATGCTCCAGTTCTGGTTGACTCATGAACCAATTTTTTTTGGCCCAGACAGCTACAGTGCTGAATTGAGTCTTGCCTGCTCTTGCCTATGTTGCCCTGTGGATGGTCCAGTTCTGGTTAACCCAATGATTGCCCTGTGGATGGTCCAGTTCTGGTTGACCCATTGATTGCCCTGTGGATGGTCCAGTTCTGGTTGATCCATGAATTGGAAATTTTTGGCCCAGACCGCTACAGTGCTAAATTGACTCGTGCCTGCTCTTGCCTATGTTGCCTTGTAAGATGGTCTAGTTCTGGTTGACTCATGAACCAATTTTTTTTGGCCCAGACAGCTACAGTGGCGGAATTGACTTGTGCCTCCTCTTGCCTATGTTGCCTTGGATGGTTTAGTTGTGGTTGACCCGTTGATTGTCCGATGGATGGTCCAGTTCTGGTTGACCCGTTGATTGCTCTGTGGATGGTCCAGTTTTGGTTGACCTATGAACTGGAAATTATTTGCCCTGACAGTTAAAGTGCTGAATTGACTCGTGCCTGCTCTTGCCTATGTTGCCTTTTGGATGGTCCAGTTCTGGTTGACCCGTTGATTGCCCTGTGGATGGTCCAGTTCTGGTTGACCCGTTGATTGCCCTGTGGATGGTCCAGTTCTGGTTGACCCGTTGATTGCCCTGTGGATGGTCCAGTTCTGGTTGACCCATTGATTGCCCTGTGGATGGTCCAGTTCTGGTTGACCCATTGATTGCCCTGTGGATGGTCCAGTTCTGGTTGACAGCTGCAGTGGCTGAATTGACTCTAAATGAGTATACATTATACACGTGGAGTACATTTTTTACATCTACTGTATGTACTTCTTCTACAGGGTGAAAAGTAGGGTTGACCCCATAAGATGGATGGGGCCTTAATTAAGATGTCAACTTTGGTCCTCCATATCATGCCTGCTCTTGCCTACGTTGGTTCAGTTCTGATTGGCCCATGAACGGGCAATTGGCCCAGATATCTACAGCTCAGAACTATTTTTTACCAAAGGAGGTGGATGAGAAGTTTCACAGCTACAAAGCGCGCAGTGTCAGTGCAGGCGAGGTGAAACGTACAGCTACCTGGACCGAGAAGATCCCTCCACATAGGTGACGGCAAACTTCAAACCTCAAGTCGTATCTCTGAACTTGGCCTCAGGTGTCTCGGAGGCTCCTAAGCGGAGCTGACAGGTTGCTTTGCCCAGGACTAACTAAAAAGACGGCACAGAAGAGGACATCAAGAGGAATTTGCCCGGCGTGCGTTGGCAGCTCGCTCGCCTTTGACAGCTCCTGACATGTCAAAGCTTTGAGAGGAAAAGAACTTACCCGGGATGTCAATCATTCTCCATGTGACACATCCGTTTCATTGCTCCTTCTATCCCCAATGGCCTCTGAAATGCAGCTGTCATTGTCGCTGAACTGGAAGCAGAGGGTGGGGGGGAGGGGAGGGGAGGCAGAACTTTTTCTACATACAGACTTCGGAAAGGTGTCAGAACAGATTGGGTGAAAGACGGCTCAATATCTAGATGGAGAGAGATGAGTTCTATGGGGCCTCTTATATCTCTAGGTAGATGGGGAGATGAGTTCTATGGGGGCCTCTTATATCTGTAGGTAGATGGGGAGATGAGTTCTATGGGGGCCTCTTATATCTGTAGGTAGATGGGGAGATGAGTTCTATGGGGGCCTCTTATATCTGTAGGTAGATGGGGAGATGAGTTCTATGGGGGCCTCTTATATCTGTAGGTAGATGGGGAGATGAGTTCTATGTGGGCCTCTTATATCTGTAGGTAGATGGGGAGATGAGTTCTATGGGGCCTCTTATATCTGTAGGTAGATGGGGAGATGAGTTCTATGTGGGCCTCTTATATCTGTAGGTAGATGGGGAGATGAGTTCTATGTGGGCCTCTTATATCTGTAGGTAGATGGGGAGATGAGTTCTCTGGGTCCTCTTATATCTGTAGGTAGATGGGGAGATGAGTTCTATGGGGGCCTCTTATATCTGTAGGTAGATGGAGAGATGAGTTCTATGGGGCCTCTTATTACTGTAGGTAGATGGGGAGATGAGTTCTATGGGGCCTCTTATATCTGTAGGTAGATGGGGAGACAAGTTCTATGGGGGCCTCTTATATCTGTAGGTAGATGGAGAGATGAGTTCTATGGGGCCCCTTATATCTGTAGGTAGATGGGGAGATGAGTTCTATGGGGCCCCTTATATCTGTAGGTAGATGGAGAGATGAGTTCTATGGGGCCTCTTATATCTGTAGGTAGATGGAGAGATGAGTTCTATGGGGCCCCTTATATCTGTAGGTAGATGGGGAGATGAGTTCTATGGGGGCTCTTATATCTGTAGGTAGATGGGGAGACAAGTTCTATGGGGGCCCCTTATATCTGTAGGTAGATGGGGAGATGAGTTCTATGGGGGCCTCTTATATCTGTAGGTAGATGGGGAGATGAGTTCTCTGGGTCCTCTTATATCTGTAGGTAGGTGGGGAGATGAGTTCTATGGGGGCCTCTTATATCTGTAGGTAGATGGAGAGATGAGTTCTATGGGGCCTCTTATTACTGTAGGTAGATGGGGAGATGAGTTCTATGGGGCCTCTTATATCTGTAGGTAGATGGGGAGACAAGTTCTATGGGGGCCTCTTATATCTGTAGGTAGATGGGGAGATGAGTTCTCTGGGTCCTCTTATATCTGTAGGTAGATGGGGAGATGAGTTCTATGGGGGCCTCTTATATCTGTAGGTAGATGGAGAGATGAGTTCTATGGGGCCTCTTATTACTGTAGGTAGATGGGGAGATGAGTTCTATGGGGCCTCTTATATCTGTAGGTAGATGGGGAGACAAGTTCTATGGGGGCCTCTTATATCTGTAGGTAGATGGAGAGATGAGTTCTATGGGGCCCCTTATATCTGTAGGTAGATGGGGAGATGAGTTCTATGGGGCCCCTTATATCTGTAGGTAGATGGAGAGATGAGTTCCATGGGGCCTCTTATATCTGTAGGTAGATGGAGAGATGAGTTCTATGGGGCCCCTTATATCTGTAGGTAGATGGGGAGATGAGTTCTATGGGGGCTCTTATATCTGTAGGTAGATGGGGAGACAAGTTCTATGGGGGCCCCTTATATCTGTAGGTAGATGGGGAGATGAGTTCTATGGGGGCCTCTTATATCTGTAGGTAGATGGGGAGATGAGTTCTCTGGGTCCTCTTATATCTGTAGGTAGGTGGGGAGATGAGTTCTATGGGGGCCTCTTATATCTGTAGGTAGATGGAGAGATGAGTTCTATGGGGCCTCTTATTACTGTAGGTAGATGGGGAGATGAGTTCTATGGGGCCTCTTATATCTGTAGGTAGATGGGGAGACAAGTTCTATGGGGGCCTCTTATATCTGTAGGTAGATGGGGAGATGAGTTCTATGGGGGCCTCTTATATCTGTAGGTAGATGGGGAGATGAGTTCTATGGGGCCCCTTATATCTGTAGGTAGATGGGGAGATGAGTTCTATGGGGCCTCTTATATCTGTAGGTAGATGGAGAGATGAGTTCTATGGGGCCTCTTATATCTGTAGGTAGATGGGGAGATGAGTTCTATGGGGCCTCTTATATCTGTAGGTAGATGGGGAGATGAGTTCTATGGGGCCCCTTATCAATATTGCTGATTCCTCCTCAGTGACGCTGACTTATTTCCCCTGCTGATTCCTCCTCGGTGATGCTGACTTATTTCCCCTGCTGATTCCTCCTCAGTGACGCTGACTTATTTCCCCTGCTGATTCCTCCTCAGTGACGCTGACTTATTTCCCCTGCTGATTACTCCTCGGTGATGCTGACTTATTTCCACTGCTGATTACTCCTCGGTGATGCTGACTTATTTCCACTGCTGATTACTCTGCGGTGATGCTGACTTATTTCCCCTGCTGATTACTCCAGGGTGATGCTGACTTATTTCCCCTGCTGATTACTCCTCGGTGATGCTGACTTATTTCCCCTGCTGATTACTCCAGGGTGTGCTGACTTATTTCCACTGCTGATTACTCTGCGGTGATGCTGACTTATTTCCCCTGCTGATTACTCTGCGGTGATGCTGACTTATTTCCCCTGCTGATTACTCCTCGGTGATGCTGACTTATTTCCCCTGCTGATTACTCCTCGGTGATGCTGACTTATTTCCCCTGCTGATTCCTCCTCAGTGACGCTGACTTATTTCCCCTGCTGATTACTCCTCGGTGATGCTGACTTATTTCCCCTGCTGATTACTCCTCGGTGATGCTGACTTATTTCCACTGCTGATTACTCCTCGGTGATGCTGACTTATTTCCACTGCTGATTACTCTGCGGTGATGCTGACTTATTTCCACTGCTGATTACTCCTCGGTGATGCTGACTTATTTCCCCTGCTGATTACTCCTCGGTGATGCTGACTTATTTCCCCTGCTGATTACTCCTCGGTGATGCTGACTTATTTCCCCTGCTGATTACTCCAGGGTGATGCTGACTTATTTCCCCTGCTGATTACTCCTCGGTGATGCTGACTTATTTCCCCTGCTGATTACTCTGCGGTGATGCTGACTTATTTCCCCTGCTGATTACTCCTCGGTGATGCTGACTTATTTCCACTGCTGATTACTCCTCGGTGATGCTGACTTATTTCCCCTGCTGATTACTCCTCGGTGATGCTGACTTATTTCCCCTGCTGATTACTCCTCGGTGATGCTGACTTATTTCCACTGCTGATTACTCTGCGGTGATGCTGACTTATTTCCCCTGCTGATTACTCTGCGGTGATGCTGACTTATTTCCCCTGCTGATTACTCCAGGGTGATGCTGACTTATTTCCCCTGCTGATTACTCTGCGGTGATGCTGACTTATTTCCCCTGCTGATTACTCCTCGGTGATGCTGACTTATTTCCCCTGCTGATTACTCCTCGGTGATGCTGACTTATTTCCCCTGCTGATTACTCCTCGGTGATGCTGACTTATTTCCCCTGCTGATTACTCCAGGGTGTGCTGACTTATTTCCCCTGCTGATTCCTCCTCGGTGATGCTGACTTATTTCCCCTGCTGATTATTATACAATAAATAAAGTGTAATCTGGGAAGTAAGCCCTCGGGCCGGTAGGGGTTAACCGCGAGCGGCGCGTCGCGCACATTCTATCCACGAACAGCTGACTGATCTTCCCATTTTTTCTGTTTTCTCTTGCTTGATCCTCCCGTGTTTGTTTTTCGGGGGACCGGCCCTGTGAATAACAGGCGGCTGACAGCTCGTGTCTTCCCAGCCCCCCCCCCCCCCCCCCCAACCGATCCTGAGAGCTCAGCCTGAAAAAAGAGAGAGGGAAAAATGTAACTTTTCTCGAAATTCAGGATCCACTTTGTATAGGAGACGCTAAGCGCCGGAATAAAGGATTTGTATCGCTAGATAAGCAGGGGACGTGTCCCAGCCGGTCCATTGGATTAGGAAACGGGGGGAGAGGACCTGACGGGAAACCCGAGAACGACGCAGGGGGCCGCATGGAGGACGCTTTATAGGAACCGATCGATTTCCCGAAGGGACTATAATAAAACATGACAAGAAGTCAGTAAGATCGACATTTAAAGTAGACCCAAAGCCTCCATCAGACCTGTAAGAGGCCCGGTGGTCCCCAGGGGCCCGGATGGCATCCCCCTCCTTTTTTTCCGTCAGCACCCAAAGCCCCTGACCTTAATTTGCAGCAGCCCCCCCAGCTTCTCGATTCGCGCCCCCCAGCTTCTTGATTCACAGCGCCCCCCGCTTCTCAACTTGCGTCACCCCCCGGGGGAAGGCGGGCAGGAGGAGTGGCTGCCCTGGGCACTGTGGTATCATATTAGGTGGAAGGGGCACCCCAAGGAGATTGGAGGGGGATTTGTATTGGGAAGGGGGAATTTGGGAGGCATCTGGGGGTAAAAATTGGGGATGAGGGGGGGGGTGTTAGGTGAAACTCTGCTGACTCTGATGTAAGGTGAAACTCTGCTGACTCTGATGTAAGAGGGAACTCTGCTGACTCTGATGTAAGGGGGAACTCTGCTGACTCTGATGTAAGGGGGAACTCTGCTAACTCTGATGTAAGGGGGAACTCTGCTGACTCTGATGTAAGGGGGAACTCTGCTGACTCTGATGTAAGGGGGAACTCTGATGCTAAGGGGGACTCTCTGACTCTGATGTAAGGGGGAACTCTGCTGACTCTGATGTAAGGGGGAACTCTGCTGACTCTGATGTAAGGGGGAACTCTGCTAACTCTGATGTAAGGGGGAACTCTGCTGACTCTGATGTAAGGGGGAACTCTGCTGACTCTGATGTAAGGGGGAACTCTGCTGACTCTGATGTAAGGGGGAACTCTGCTGACTCTGATGTAAGGGGGAACTCTGCTGACTCTGATGTAAGGGGGAACTCTGCTGACTCTGATGTAAGGGGGAACTCTGCTGACTCTGATGTAAGGGGGAACTCTGCTGACTCTGATGTAAGGGGGAACTCTGCTGACTCTGATGTAAGGGGGAACTCTGCTGACTCTGATGTAAGGGGGAACTCTGCTGACTCTGATGTAAGGGGGAACTCTGCTGACTCTGATGTAAGGGGGAACTCTGCTTACTCTGATGTAAGGGGGAACTCTGCTTACTCTGATGTAAGGGGGAACTCTGCTAACTCTGATGTAAGGGGAACTCTGCTTACTCTGATGTAAGGGGGAACTCTGCTAACTCTGATGTAAGGGGAACTCTGCTTACTCTGATGTAAGGGGGAACTCTGCTGACTCTGATGTAAGGGGGAACTCTGCTGACTCTGATGTCAGGGGGAACTCTGCTAACTCTGATGTAAGGGGGAACTCTGCTAACTCTGATGTAAGGGGAACTCTGCTAACTCTGATGTAAGGGGAACTCTGCTAACTCTGATGTAAGGGGGAACTCTGCTTACTCTCATGTAAGGGGGAACTCTGCTGTAAGGGGAACTCTGAACTCTGCTGACTCTGATGTAAGGGGACTCTGTAAGGGGGAACTCTGCTAACTCTGATGTAAGGGGGAACTCTGCTTACTCTCATGTAAGGGGGAACTCTGCTTACTCTCATGTAAGGGTGAACTCTGCTGACTCTGATGTAAGGGGGAACTCTGCTGACTCTGATGTAAGGGGAACTCTGCTGACTCTGATGTAAGGGGGAACTCTGCTGACTCTGATGTAAGGGGGAACTCTGCTGACTCTGATGTAAGGGGGAACTCTGCTAACTCTGATGTAAGGGGGAACTCTGCTAACTCTGATGTAAGGGGGAAATGAGCCCCAATGGAGCCCCCCAGTAAAAACCAGCAGCAGCATTACCCCCCCCCCATCCCAATAAGTGGAAAGGGTTAACCCGACTTCATAGAAAGTTTACCTGAGTCCAGAATCTTTTTTCGGTGGAAAGGGGCGGAGCGCGAGCGAGCGCGGTCGGGACAAGCCGCGGCACGAAGCGGAGTACAGTGCATATTAAAAGGCAGGATTTACTGTTGACTTACATTTTTCGGAGGGGCGTGTGCCGGCCTATCGGTGTGCTGAGGATTTATGTAGCCGTTCGGTTGTTATACATCCTGCGCCAACTCCCAGGAGAGTGACAGCCAGTCGGGAAAAACCTCCATTATTCCTACCGAGCCTAATAAAGGGGCACTCCGGCCTACTTTATAAAGTGGCCTCTTTCACTTGTACCACCGAGGGACCCTTGAAATCATCACCCCTACTAAAGGGGATGAGTGCAGCTCGACCTGTGGAAGGGTTCCCCCTACATTGGTGGTCAGTGGAAAAGTTCAGTGGGAGGAATAGTGCCCCATCATTGGTGTCAGTGGGAGGAATAGTGCCCCATCATTGGTGTCAGTGGGAGGAATAGTGTCCCATCATTGGTGTCAGTGGGAGGAATAGTGTCCCATCATTTGGTATCAGTGGGAGGAATAGTGCCCCATCATTGGTGTCAGTGGGAGCAATAGTGTCTCATCATTGGTGTCAGTGGGAGGAATAGTGTCCCATCATTGGGGTCAGTGGGAGGAATAGTGTCCCATCATTGGTGTCAGTGGGAGGAATAGTGTCCCATCATTGGTATCAGTGGGAGGAATAGTGTCCCATCATTGGTGTCAGTGGGAGGAATAGTGTCCCATCATTGGTGTCAGTGGGAGGAATAGTGTCCCATCATTGGTATCAGTGGGAGGAATAGTGTCCCATCATTGGTGTCAGTGGGGGGAATAGTGTCCCATCATTGGTGTCAGTGGGAGGAATAGTGTCCCATCATTGGTGTCAGTGGGAGGGAATAGTGTCCCATCATTGGTATCAGTGGAAGGAATAGTGTCCCATCATTGGTGTCAGTGGGAGGAATAGTGTCCCATTATTGGTGTCAGTGGGAGGAATAGTGTCCCATCATTGGTGTCAGTGGGAGGAATAGTGTCCCATTATTGGTGTCAGTGGGAGGAATAGTGTCCCATCACTGGTGTCAGTGGGAGGAATAGTGTCCCATCATTGGTATCAGTGGGAGGAATAGCGGCCCATCATTGGTGTCAGTGGGAGGAATAGTGTCCCATCACTGGTGTCAGTGGGGGGAATAGTGTCCCATCATTGGTGTCAGTGGGAGGAATAGTGTCCCATCATTGGTGTCAGTGGGAGGAATAGTGTCCCATCATTGGTGTCAGTGGGAGGAATAGTGTCCCATCATTGGTGTCAGTGGGAGGAATAGTGTCCCATCATTGGTGTCAGTGGGAGGAATAGTGTCCCATCATTGGTGTCAGTAGGAGGAATAGTGTCCCATCACTGGTGTCAGTGGGAGGAATAGTGTCCCATCATTGGTGTCAGTGGGAGGAATAGTGTCCCATCATTGGTGTCAGTGGGAGCAATAGTGTCTCATCATTGGTGTCAGTGGGAGGAATAGTGTCCCATCATTGGTATCAGTGGGAGGAATAGTGTCCCATCATTGGTGTCAGTGGGAGGAATAGTGTCCCATCATTGGTATCAGTGGGAGGAATAGTGTCCCATCATTGGTGTCAGTGGGAGCAATAGTGTCTCATCATTGGTGTCAGTGGGAGGAATAGTGTCCCATCATTGGTATCAGTGGGAGGAATAGTGTCCCATCATTGGTGTCAGTGGGAGGAATAGTGTCCCATCATTGGTATCAGTGGGAGGAATAGTGTCCCATCATTGGTGTCAGTGGGAGGAATAGTGTCCCATCATTGGTGTCAGTGGGAGGAATAGTGTCCCATCATTGGTGTCAGTGGGAGGAATAGTGTCCCATCATTTGGTATCAGTGGGAGGAATAGTGCCCCATCATTGGTGTCAGTGGGAGGAATAGTGTCCCATCATTGGTATCAGTGGGAGGAATAGTGCTCCATCATTGGTGTCAGTGGGAGGAATAGTGTCCCATCATTGGTGTCAGTGGGAGGAATAGTGTCCCATCACTGGTGTCAGTGGGAGGAATAGTGTCCCATCATTGGTATCAGTGGGAGGAATAGTGCTCCATCATTGGTGTCAGTGGGAGGAATAGTGCTCCATCATTGGTGTCAGTGGGAGGAATAGTGCCCCATCATTGGTGTCAGTGGGAGGAATAGTGCCCCATCATTGGTGTCAGTGGGAGGAATAGTGTCCCATCACTGGTGTCAGTGGGAGGAATAGTGCTCCATCATTGGTGTCAGTGGGAGGAATAGTGCCCCATCATTGGTGTCAGTGGGCCCGTTCCCCTACACCGTGCAAAGGTTTCCGCATTTTCTCCTTCTTGCCTACAAGTCTCTTCATTTTCTATCCCCTCTTCCCCTTGATTTATGACGAAGACGTCCAACTAAAGCCGCGTTAATCCTCTGTAAATCCTATGAATAGCGGCCCTCATTGTGAGCGGGCGCGGCGCGTACAATGTGCGCTCTCTCCTACAATCCGCGCCCTTGTGATTGGAGACAAGCAATGACGGAGTGTCATTTCACGCCTGGAGCTACGTACTGTGCTCCTCACAAACGATTGGCTCTGCGGGGACAACGCCGAGAGAGACAAATATGAGTGCCGGTTATCCCGACCGGTCCGAGCCCAGCGCCGTCATATGTCAATAAACATAGAAAGCGAGGTGGAGGGGGGGGGGATGGGTGATGGACCCCCAAAATGGAGAATGATGTAAGGTTTCTAATTCATGGGCTGCTGCGTGGGGTATCGTTGGGGCCCAAACAGAGTATATGGGCTGAGAGCGCTACAAGTTTAACCAAAGACTAGAGCACTTTTTCTTTGTTGCGATCCGGCGCTGCGTCGCTTTAACTGACAATTGCGCGGTCGTGCGACGTGGCTCCCAAACAAAATTTACATCCTTTTTTCCCCACAAATAGTGATTTCTTTCGGTGGTATTTGATCACCTCTGCGGTTTTTATTGTTTGCGCTATAAACAAAAAAGAGCGAGATTTTTTTTTTTTAAATGCAATATTTTAAAATTTTTGCTATAATAAATGTTCCCAAAAAATATATAAATGAATGTTTTTCCTCAGTTTAGGCCGATGCGTATCCTTCTACATATTTTTGGTAAAAACAAGAATCGCAATAAGCGTTTATTGATTGGTTTGCGCAAAAGTTATAGCGTCTACAAAATAGGGGATAGTTTTATGGCATTTTTATTAATATATATATTTTTTTTACTAGTAATGTCGGCGATCTGCGATTTTTATCATGACTGCGACATTACGGCAGACACTTTTGACGCTATTTTGGGATCATTGTCTTTTATACCTTTTATACAGCGATCAGTGCTATAAAAATGCACTGATTACTGTGTAAATGACACTGGCAGTGAAGGGGTTAACCTTTAGGGGGCGCTGAAGGGGTTAAGTGTGTCCTAGGGAGTGATTCTAACTGTGTGGGGGGGTGGGCTACGTGTGACACGACACTGATCACCACTTCCGATGACAGGAAGCTGTGATCAGTGTCCTCTCACTAGGCAGAACGGGGAAATGCCTTATTTACATCAGGATTTCCCCGTTCTTCCTCTCCGTGAGGTATCACCGGATCAGGCTGGTGGTGGGGGTGTAATGGTGTGGGGGATGGGGTATCACCGGATCAGGCTGGGGGTGGGGGTGTAATACTGTGGGGGATGGGGTATCACCGGTTCAGGCTGGTGATGGGAGTGTAATGCTGTGGGGGATGGGGTATTACCGGTTCAGGCTGGTGGTGGGGTGTAATGCTGTGGGGGATGAGGTATCACTGGTTCAGGCTGGTGGTGGGGGTGTAATGCTGTGGGGGATGGGGTATCACCGGATCAGGCTGGGGGTGTAATGCTGTGAGGGATGGGGTATCACCGGATCAAGCTGGGGGTGTAATGCTGTGAGGGATGGGGTATCACCGGTTCAGGCTGGTGGTGGGGGTGTAATGCTGTGGGGGATGGGGTATCACCGGTTCAGGCTGGTGGTGGGGGTGTAATGCTGTGGGGGATGGGGTATCACCGGTTCAGACTGGTGGTGGGGGTGTATTGCTGTGGGGGATGGGGTATTACCGGATCAGGCTGGGGGTGGGGGTGTAATGGTGTGGGGGATGGGGTATCACCAGTTCAGGCTGGTGGTGGGAGTGTAATACTGTGGGGGATGGGGTATCACCGGTTCAGGCTGGTGGTGGGGGTGTAATGCTGTGGGGGATGGGGTATCACCGGTTCAGGCTGGTGGTGGGGGTGTAATGCTGTGGGGGATGGGGTATCACCGGTTCAGACTGGTGGTGGGGGTGTAATGCTGTGGGGGATGGGGTATTACCGGATCAGGCTGGGGGTGGGGGTGTAATGCTGTGGGGGATGGGGTATTACCGGATCAGGCTGGGGGTGGGGGTGTAATGCTGTGGGGGATGGGGTATTACCGGATAAGGCTGGTGGTGGGGGTGTAATGGTGTGGGGATGATGGGTATCACTGGTTCAGGCTGGTGGTGGGGGTGTAATGGTGTGGGGGATGGGGTATCACTGGTTCAGGCTGGTGGTGGGGGTGTAATGCTGTGGGGGATGGGGTATCACCGGATCAGGCTGGGGGTGTAATGCTGTGAGGGATGGGGTATCACCGGATCAGGCTGGTGGTGGGGGTGTAATGCTGTGAGGGATGGGGTATCACCGGATCAGGCTGGTGGTGGGGGTGTAATGCTGTGGGGGATTGGGTATCACCGGATCAACCTGGGGGTGGGGGTGTAATGCTGTGGGGGATGGGGTATTACCGGATCAGGCTGGGGGTGGGGTATGACCAGTTCAGGCTGGTGGTGGGAGTGTAATGCTGTGGGGGATGGGGTATCACCGGTTCAGGCTGGTGGTGGGAGTGTAATGCTGTGGGGGATGGGGTATCACCGGTTCAGGCTGGTGGTGGGGGTGTAATGGTGTGGGGGATTGGGTATCACCGGATCAGGCTGGGGGTGGGGGTGTAATGCTGTGGGGAATGGGGTATTACCGGATCAGGCTGGGGGTGGGGTATCACCAGTTCAGGCTGGTGGTGGGGGTGTAATACTGTGGGGGATGGGGTATCACCGGTTCAGGCTGGTGGTGGGGGTGTAATGCTGTGGAGGATGGGGTATCACCGGTTCAGACTGGTGGTGGGGGTGTAATGCTGTGGGGGATGGGGTATCACCGGTTCAGGCTGGTGGTTCCATGAGAGACTAGAGGAGACTCTCCACTGCTTAAAGGCGTTGGTGCTAAAACTATACAGACACCCTAGCATCCTCTGGAGGAACCCCAAGAGTTCCATGGAAAGGTTGTTATAAGGTCCGCCATAACTAATGGTGTTACTCCAGTAGATCGGCCCTTGACTTAGCTTCTGGCCTTCACCACGGCTTAGATGCTGGCTGTAGTGGAGGAACTCCAGGGTACCATGGAAGGCAGTTATAACAGTAGATCGGCCCTTGGCTTGGCTTCTGGCCACCAATGAGGATAGTCCTTCATCAGGGATTGGATGTTGGCTTTAATACAGGAACCTCCGAGTTCCATGGAAGGCTCCTATAACAGTAGATCGGCCTTTGACTTAGCTTCTGGTCTCTGTTGAGGATAGACCCTTACCAGTGCTTGTCTGCTGGCTGTAATAGGGGAACTCAAGGTTCCATGGAAGGCTGTTATAACAGTGGATCGTCCCTTGACTTGGCTTCTGGCCACCGATGAGGATAGTCCTTCACCAGGGCTTGGATGCTGGTTGTGATAGGGGAGCCCAGAGTTCCATGGAAGGCTGTTATAACAGTAGATCGTCCCTTGACTTTTCTTCTGGCCACCGATGAGGATAGACCTTAGTCAGGGCTTGTAATAGGGGAACCCCAGAGTTCCATGGATGTCTGTTATAACAGTAGATCGTCCCTTGACTTAGCTTCTGGCCACCGATGAGGATAGACCTTCACCAGGGCTTGTAATATGAGAACCCCAGAGTTCCATGGAAAGCTGTTATAACAGTAGATCGGGCATTGACCTAGTTTTTGATAACCGGTGAGGATAGACCTTCACCAGGGCTTGGGTGCTGGCTGTAATAGGGGAACCCCAGAGCTCCATGGAAGGCTGTTATAACAGTAGATCGGCCCATGGCTTAGCTTCTGGGCACCAATGAGGATAGACCTTCACCAGGGCTTGTAATACGAGAACCCCATGAGTTCCATGGATCGGCTTTTGACTTGTCTAGACTCCAGAAGAGGTGAAGCTGTTAAAGCTGCAAAGGGGTGCCTACGGACTAAGACTGGGGTGCCATTAAAGTTCCTGTGAGAACAGTTTGGGGGTGTCCAAAGACATGGATGAGCGAGTTGGGGGTGGAGGAACTTGACTTGTCCTGACCTCAACCCGATAGAACACCTTTGGGATGATTAAAGGGATGGGCTTAAAGGTCCCTGAATCAAGTCTCTAAGAGTTAGAGTGGGTTGGGCTTGGAACCCGGGGACAAACGGGCCTGCAATTGTCCACGTGACGTCCACGTCCACCTTATGGATATTTCCCACCATCTCCAACACAAAATATAAAATCTTGGTCTGGAGTCGGGATTTAACTCTCCCTGGCCAACATCATACTTAAGTGGAATTCCAAAAAAAAAAAAAAGAAGTGATAAAACCTCGTCTTCTTCTTTCCCATCAGAATTTTTCAGATTGTGTCGAATATCTCTGCAAATATTTTACAAGAGATTATGGCCCCACCCCCCGAAAAATGTGCAGTGTTTTCATTGGAGTCTTTTTGTCCCTTTTTTTTAGCCGAATCCATTTTCTCGGAATGTTTATTTTCTTCTAATAACAGAAGTTTGGGTTTCACCCGCCCGATGTTTGCTCTCCGCGGCGTTACGGCACTCCGCTCGCCCCCCCCCCCCGGCACACAACGCCCTGTTTGCGTTGCGCTTTGTGGCGTTGACTTAGGAAATTGTCCTTTTATGCCGAATCAATAAGCGAATTGTTTTCTTGAGCGGTCACCAAATATATATCTATGTGATAAAAAATAGTCAATGAAATCCTCGGACTTGTATAGACAAGATTGACATCTGCTGCGTTGTTCCTGGCGAGGGGGGGGGGGGGGGGGGGTTCAAGACAAATTTTTCCAAGTTGTGTCAACTTTTCGGGAAGAATGGGAGTTTCACTGATATGAATGCAACGTACTGCTGTGTTTTCTGGGGGCAGAAAATAGAAAATAATACATGGGACTTCCTGGTACTTGGACTCTCGGAACCTTCACAATGGAGATGAATTTGTTTTGAATTCCGGAGCTTCGGATGACCAAACCCGAGTCGGAATTTCTAAAGTCTTCTATCTGCTTCCAATATTGGCTTGAGCCCAGTGGCGGATGCTGCTCAACATTTTTTTTGGGGGGCACAAACAAACTGAAGCAAAAAAACCCATCAATTGCAGCCTCACTGTGCCCATCAAACGCTGCCAGTTTGCCTTATCAAATGCTGCCACTGTGCCCATCAATCTCCGCCAGTTTGCCCCATCAAACGTCGCCAGTTTGCCTCCATCAAACGCCGCCAGTTTGCCCCCATCAATTGCCACCAGTTTGCCCCATCAAACACCGCCAGTTTGCCCCATCAAATGCCGCCAGTTTGCCCCATCAAATGCCGCCAGTTTGCACCATCAAACACCGCCACTGTGCCCATCAATCTCTGCTAGTTTTCCCCATCAAACGGTGCCAGTTTCCCCTTTCAAATGCCGCCACTGTGCCCATCAATCTCCGCCAGTTTGCCCCATCAAACGCTGCTACTGTGCCCATCAAACGCTGCCAGTTTGCCCCGTCAAACGCCGCCACTGTGCCCATCAATCTCCGCCAGTTTGCCCCATCAAACCCTGCTAGTTTGCCCCATCAAATGCCGCCAGTTTGCCCCCATCAAACGACACCAGTTTGCCCCATCAAACGCCTCCAGTTTGCCCCATCAAACGCCACCAGTTTGCCCCATCAAACGCCGCCACTGTGCCCATCAATCTCTGCCTGTTTTCCCCATCAAACGCTGCCAGTTTGCCCTATCAAATGCCGCCACTCTGCCCATCAATCTCCGCCAGTTTGCCCCATCAAATGCCGCCAGTTTGCCCCATCAAACGCCGCCAGTTTGCCCCATCAAACGCCGCCAGTTAGCCCCATCAAATGCCGCCAGTTTGCCCCATCAAACACAGCCACTGTGCCCATCAATCTCTGCCAGTTTTCCCCATCAAACGGTGTCAGTTTGCCCCATCAAATGGTGCCAGTTTGCCCTATCAAATGCCGCCACTGTGCCCATCAATCTCCGCCAGTTTGCCCCATAAAACGCCGCAAGTTTGCCCCCATCAAACGCCGCCAGTTTGCCCCCATCAAACGCTGCCAATTTTCCCCAATTAAACAGTGCCAGTTTGCCCTATCAAATGCCGCCACTGTGCCCATCAATCTCCGCCAGTTTGCCCCATCAAATGGGGTAACTATTTGCCCACTTGCAGAGGAAGCGCCAACTGCCAAGTATATGTGTGCCAAGTTTGCGGTACCCGAGTCCCCATAGTCCAGGAGATCAGGCACAAAAAGGTGACTCGAGTATAAGCCGAGGGGGGCATTTTCAGCACAAAAAAATGTGCTGAAAAACTCGGCTTATACTCGAGTATATACGGTACTTAGTTATTTTGTCACTGGGTTTTTGATTCGCTTATATTTTTATGTTTGCTGTGCGCTGGTGTTTGAATGGATTTGGAATCACTGTAAATACATCTTACTTAAAGTATACACGGTCTGGTCCCAGTTTCCTGAGTGTAGCCATGCAGATCTGGCCATCCCTGCCGCTGATTTCTGAAATAATAGTGGAGCGAGAGGGACTTAGTCGGGGAGGGGACCTAAATACTTTCTCAGCAGCCAGCATCAGGTGGAAACTGATTTCTGGGATCAGCTGGCGTCTGGGAGACACCCGCTGGTGGACACTGGAATTACAAGGAAACCAAAGTCCCACAAGCAGGTGATCCAGGTCCTGGCATCGTCCCGGGGGCAAGCTTGCTGATGCCATTGCGTTAATTTTCAGTCTCTATACAAGCGCTTTTTTATCTGCTCAAATGTGAGTGTTCCTCAAATTTTAATAACAATTTTGTGTTATGTGGAACTCGCTCATCCATGTCTTTATGGACCTTGCTTTGTGCAAGGGGTCGTCCCCAAACTGTCCCCACGAAGTTGGGAGCATGAAATTGTCCAAAGTGTCTTGGTATGCCGACGCCTTAAGAGTTCCCTTCACTGGAACTAAGGGGCCAAGCCCAGCCCCTGAGGGGCCAAGCCCAACCCCTGAGAGGGGGCCAAGCCCAACCCCTGAAGAACAACCCCCCACCATAATCCCCCCTCCACCAAATGATTTGGACCAGTGCACAAAGCAAGGTCCATAAAGACATGGATGAGCGAGTTTGGGGTGGTGGAACTTGACTGGCCTGACCTCAACCCGATAGAACACCTCTGGTGAGCCAGGCCTTCTCGTCCACATCAATGCCTGACCTCACAAAACCTTGTGGACGGCCTTCCCAGAAGAGGTGAAGCTGTTATAGCTGCAAAGGGCGGGGCCAACTCAATATTGAACCCTACGGACTAAGACTGGGATGCCATTAACGTTTCATGTGTGTGTAAAGGCCGGCGTCCCAATACTTTTGGTAATCTTGTGTATGTGATGAATACAGAGCTGCATTGATCGGTGTCTTGTATACCTGCCCTACGAAAGCCGATTCTATTCCTCAGCACTGAGAGGGGCTCCTCTTTCTCCACTTCCAGAAAGTTTGGGGTCTCGGAGGCTGCGGCGAGGAAGGTGTTAAGGCCGCGGCGTGGGATGAGGCTGGGTCCACGCCCTTTCAGGAAGAGCGTGACACGGGTTGGTGATGAAGCGTCCTGGAACGACATGAAGGAGGATTTTTAATGACGAGCCCAGGTGTGCCAGAGTGATCCATTTATTAGATCTGTACATTACGCCGAGACAAGCCCTCTCCTTACCCGCCGCATCCCTCCGCTCTCTTATCCTTACCCAGGGGTCACCAGAGCCAGCTTTACCCACAATGCACCTCGGGCATTAAAGAAGAACCCCCCATAGTGTAGATCACTGGCGGCTGGTGCTTGGGAGAGACTTTGATGTGACACCTGATTTAAGAGGGGCTCTGATAGGGGTACCAGCTGTAAGGGGGACTCCAATGGGGGCACCAACTGTAAGGAGGGGCTCTGATGGGGGTACCAACTGTAAGGGGGACTCTGATGGGGCCATCAGCTGTAAGAGGGGCTCTGACGGGGGAACCAACTGTAAGCGGGACTCTGGTGGGGGCACCAATTGTAAGGAGGGGCTCCAAAGGGGGTACCAACTGTAAGGGGGGCTCTGATGGGGGCACCAGCTGTAAGGGGTACTCTGATGGGGGCTCTGATGGGGGCACCAACTGTAGGTGGTACTCTGATGGGGGCACAAGCTGTAAAGGGACTCTCATGGGGGCACTTACTGTAAGGGAGGCCCCTATTGGGGCACCAGCTGTAAAGGGGACTCCAATGGGGGCACCAACTGTAAAGGGGGCTCTGATGGGGGCACCAGCTGTTAGGGGGACTCTGATGTGGGCATTAGCTGTAAGGGGTACTCAGATGGGGGCACCAACTGTAAGGGGTACTCAGATGGGGGCACCAACTGTAAGGGGGCTCTGATGGGGGTACCAACTGTAAGGGGGACTCTGATGGGGCCATCAGCTGTAAGAGGGGCTCTGATGGGGGCTCTGATGGGGGCACCAACTGTAGGTGGTACTCTGATGGGGGCACAAGCTGTAAAGGGACTCTGATGGGGGCACTAACTGTAAGGGAGGCCCCTATTGGGGCACCAGCTGTAAAGGGGACTCCAATGGAGGCACCAACTGTAAAGGGGGCTCTGATGGGGGCACCAGCTGTTAGGGGGACTCTGATGTGGGCATTAGCTGTAAGGGGTACTCTGATGGGGGCACCAACTTTTAGGGGGCTCTGATGGGGGCACAAGCTGTAAGGTTGACTCTGATGGGGGCACCAGTTGTAAGGTTGACTCTGATAGGGGCACCAACTGTAAGTGGGACTCTGATGGGTGCACCAACTGTAAGGTTGACTCTGATAGGGGCACCAGCTGTAAGGTTGTCTCTGATGGGGGCACCAGCTCTAAGGGGAACTGTGATGGGGGCATCAGATGTAAGGTTGACTCTGATAGGGGCACCAGCTTTAAAGGGAACTGTGGGGGCATCAGATGTAAGGTTGACTCTGATAGGGGCACCAACTGTAAGGGGTACTCTGATGGGGGCACCAGTTGTAAGGTTGACTCTGATAGGGGCACCAGCTGTAAGTGGGACTCTGATGAGGGCACCAGCTGTAAGGTTGACTCTGATAGGGGCACCAACTGTAAGGTTGACTCTGATGGGGGCACCAGCTTTAAGGGGAACTCTGATGGGGGCATCAGCTGTAGGTATAACTCTGATGGGGGCACCAGATGTAAGGGG
>CM056060.1:2956272-3031272 GCA_029574335.1 Rana kukunoris | reverse complement strand
GCAGCACATGGGGCACAGTGGCAGCACTTGGGGCACAGTGGCAACATTTAGGGCACAGTGTCAATATTTGGGGCACAGTGGCAGCACTAGGGGCACAGTGGCAGCACTTGGAGGACAGTGGCAATATTTGGGGCACAGTGGCAGCACATGGGGTACAATGGCAGCACTTGGGGCAGAGTGGCAGCACTTGGGGCACAGTGGCAGCACATGGGGTACAGTGGCAGCACTTTGGGCACAGTGGCAATATTTGAGGCACAGTGGCAACATTTAGGGCACAGTGGCAACATTTAGGGCACAGTGGCAATATTTGGGGCACAGTGGCAGCACTTGGGGCACAGTGGCAACACTTGGGGCACAGTGGCAACACTTGGGGCACAGTGGCAACATTTAGGCACAGTGGCAATGTTTGGGGCACAGTGGCGGCACTAGGGGCACAGTGGCAGCACTTGGGGCACAGTGGCAAAACTTGGGGCACAGTGGCAGCGCTTGGAGCACAGTGGCAGCACTTGAGGCACAGTGGCAACACTTGGGGCACAGTGGCAGCACATGGGGCACAGTGGCAACAATTGGGGCACAGTGGCAATATTTGGGGCACAGTGGCAGCACTTGGAGCACAGTGGCAAAACTTGGGGCACAGTGGCAACATTTGGGGCACAATGGCAGCACTCGGGGCACAGTGGCTGCGTTTGATGGGCACAGTGGCTGCGTTTGATGGGCACAGTGGCTGCGTTTGATGGGCACAGTGGCTGCGTTTGATGGGCACAGTTGCTGCGTTTGATGGGCACAGTGGCTGCGTTTGATGGGCACAGTGGCTGCGTTTGATGGGCACAGTTGCTGCGTTTGATGGGCACAGTGGCTGTGTTTGATGGGCACAGTTGCTGCGTTTGATGGGTACAGTTGCTGCGTTTGATGGTCACAGTGGCTGCGTTTGATGGGCACAGTTGCTGCGTTTGATGGGCACAGTTGCTGCGTTTGATGGGCACAGTTGCTGCGTTTGATGGGCACAGTTGCTGCGTTTGATGGGCACAGTTGCTGCGTTTGATGGGCACAGTGGCTGTGTTTGATGGGCACAGTGGCTGCGTTTGATGGGCACAGTGGCTGCGTTTGATGGGCACAGTTGCTGCGTTTGATGGGCACAGTGGCTGCGTTTGATGGGCACAGTTGCTGCGTTTGATGGGCACAGTGGCTGCGTTTGATGGGCACAGTGGCTGCGTTTGATGGGCACAGTGGCTGCGTTTGATGGGCACAGTTGCTGCGTTTGATGGGCACAGTGGCTGCGTTTGGTACAGTGACTGCAATTTTTCCAAAAGTTTGTGCCCCCCAAAAAATTTGACACCAGCCGCCACTGTTTGAAACAATTTTTTGTCCCATGAGTACACAGGAAGTAAGGGTTATCTCACCCATGGGGACCAGGAGCCTGAACTGAAGTTTGTGTCGGGGCTTAGCATGGTGTGTGAACATCATCAATCCTCAGCACCAAGAAAGATGAATTTTACAAAGTATCTGTAAGTAGAAGTTATGTGTGACGTTGAAGATTCAGATGCTTCACCAAACTCTACCACTCATCCCAGTTCACGGAAACATTTCTGATTTTCTTCTACGGAGAGGTTTGGCTTCTGTCAAGTACAAGAGCGTCCTATAAAATCTCGTACGAGCAATTCAACTCTTTGGATCGATTCCTCACTTATATTTGGAGCCTGGCATATTCAAACCTTTCACCTTACCAAGGCAGAGGTTCTCCGCTGGCCTAGGAAGAGCAGGTGGAAGAGCCCCGAGCTTCAAACTAGGAGGTGTTGGGTGAGGTGGTGTAGACATCTTAGTTGAGTTCTCTTTGGGATGCCCCTAACAGAGACAACCACTGGGGAGAAAGACCGTGGTCTGGACCCATAACAAATGGAAGGGAGGGTATCTCCTCCCTGAGAATACCTTAGACCTACCCTAGGAAGAGCAGGTGGAAGAGCCCCGAGCTTCAAACTAGGAGGTGTTGGGTGAGGTGGTGTAGACATCTTAGTTGAGTTCTCTTTGGGATGCCCCTAACAGAGACAACCACTAGGGGGAAAGACCGTGGTCTGGACCCATAACAAATGGAAGGGAGGGTATCTCCTCCCTGAGAATACCTTAGACCTACCCTAGGAAGAGCAGGTGGAAGAGCCCCGAGCTTCAAACTAGGAGGTGTTGGGTGAGGTGGTGTAGACATCTTAGTTGAGTTCTCTTTGGGATGCCCCTAACAGAGACAACCACTAGGGGGAAAGACCGTGGTCTGGACCCATAACAAATGGAAGGGAGGGT
This sequence comes from Rana kukunoris, assembly GCA_029574335.1. Classification (NCBI taxonomy): domain Eukaryota; kingdom Metazoa; phylum Chordata; class Amphibia; order Anura; family Ranidae; genus Rana; species Rana kukunoris. The sequence continues at coordinate 3,028,983 of CM056060.1, read as the reverse complement.
ATCTCCTCCCTGAGAATACCTTAGACCTACCCTAGGAAGAGCAGGTGGAAGAGCCCCGAGCTTCAAACTAGGAGGTGTTGGGTGAGGTGGTGTAGACATCTTAGTTGAGTTCTCTTTGGGATGCCCCTAACAGAGACAACCACTGGGGGAGAAAGACCGTGGTCTGGACCCATAACAAATGGAAGGGAGGGTATCTCCTCCCTGAGAATACCTTAGACCTACCCTAGGAAGAGCAGGTGGAAGAGCCCCGAGCTTCAAACTAGGAGGTGTTGGGTGAGGTGGTGTAGACATCTTAGTTGAGTTCTCTTTGGGATGCCCCTAACAGAGACAACCACTGGGGAGAAAGACCGTGGTCTGGACCCATAACAAATGGAAGGGAGGGTATCTCCTCCCTGAGAATACCTTAGACCTACCCTAGGAAGAGCAGGTGGAAGAGCCCCGAGCTTCAAACTAGGAGGTGTTGGGTGAGGTGGTGTAGACATCTTAGTTGAGTTCTCTTTGGGATGCCCCTAACAGAGACAACCACTGGGGAGAAAGACCGTGGTCTGGACCCATAACAAATGGAAGGGAGGGTATCTCCTCCCCGGGAACACCTTTTACCTACCTTAGGAAGAGCAGGTGTCCTTGTCCTAAAGGTTGTTTGTAGGTCTGCTTAGTTTGTCACCTTGTATGAGTTGGTTAAGTAAAAGTGGTAGCAGTACTAAACAACATCAGTTCTCCTGTCCTCATGGGTGGAGTTAGCCCCTGGCTTCAAACTGTGAAGGGTTGGTTGAGGTGGTTTGGACATCTTGCTCTCTGGGATGTCCCTAAAGGATGTTTGCAGGTCTGCTTAGCTTTTGGCCTTCATAGACCTTGTTTGAGTGAGTTAAGTAAAAGTTGTGACAACAGTACTAAAGGACATCAGTTCTCCTGTCACCATGGGTGGAGATAGACCCTAGATTCAAACTGGGAGGTGTTGGTTGAGGTGGTTTGGACATCTTATTTAAGTGCTCCTTGGGAGGTCACAACAGGGACGTCCACTGGGGTAGAAGACCGTGGTCTACCTGTAGACCCACAACAAATGGAAGGGAGGGTGTCTTTGTCTTAAAGGATGTTTGTAGGTCTGCTTAACTTTTCACCTTCATAGCCCTTGCTTGAGTTGGTTAGATAAACACTGTACCTGGGTGTATTCGAACCGGGATGTTCCTGGTCCCACAGCTGCAGTCTTACTTGTTGTGCCACGGAGGAGCTCTGGAGTCATGGCAATGTTCTCTCAGTTTAATGCATTACCTTGGACTCACTAGCCCCACCTGCTGCCAGCTGTGCACAATTTCCAATCAAAGCAGCAGCACTTCCTGTCTCTCGGTGCCCGCTTGTGTGGAGTAGCTCCCTGGGTGTTGTGATAAGCTTTGTGACGCTGAATACCGTATATGAACTTCTGCCTGAATTCCTGACTACTCTCTAGCCTGCTGATTTTGTAGTTCACCACCAGCTCGTGTATGACCTCTGCCTGCCTGACCACTCTCTGGATTTTAATCGTGTACCGCGTTGCCTGATTTGTTGCCGACCTGATCTGCCTGACTACGTTTTCGCCTGAATCCTCAGCACACAAGCTCCACTTCGGACACTACCTACCGCAGGTACCTTACATGTGACATTACTAAAGGATATCTGTTCTCTTGTTACTATGGGTGGAGTCAACCCCCAGCTTCGAACTGGGAGGTGTTGGTTGAGGTGGTTTGGACCTCTTATTTGAGTGGGAGTCATGGGGTGAGCACTGGGGAAGAAGACCATGGCCTTGACCCAATAACAGACTGAAGGGAGGATATTTCTTGCCTGGGTGGACCTTGGAACTACCCCAGGAAAAGTGGCAACGTATGTCCTAAAGGACGTTCTCAGGCCTGCATAGATTGATGCCTTCACAACCCTTGTTGGCGAGTAAAAGTTGTGGTATGGGTAATGACAAACCCAATAGTACTAAAGGACCCAAAACTCCCAGGTGGGCAAAAACAAAGCTGGGAATTATGGTGGGGGGGTCTTCCTGTTGGATCAGCTCAAGACATATAAGAAGCCAGGGGCTGACTCCACCCACGAGGGTCCAACTATAACCAAAGTATCATTTTTTTTACGATGGAAAAACTCTTCAAGCCTTCGGAACCAAATCAGAAATGGCATTGAAAGCCAAGGCTGAGCTTAGGGCAACCCTTGCTGGAGTTGGTTGAGTAAAAGCTGTGGTATGGGTAATAGCAAACCCAACAGGACATCTATTCTCCTGTTACCATGATGGGGCAATTAGCCTAGGTGGCAGGAGCGTTAGGTGTTATTCAGAACCTCAGAACATCAGTGCAAAAGCAGCAAGAAAAGATGGAATATCCAAAACTTCTAGGTGGGCAAAAACAAAGCTAGGAATTATGGTGGGGGGATCTTCCTGTTGGAACATCTCAAGGCATAGAAGAAGCCAGGGGCTGACTCCACCCACGAGGGTCCAACTATAACCAACGTATAATTTTTTTACGATGGAAAAACTCTTCAAGCCCTTGGAACCAGATCAGAAATGGCATTGAAAGCCAAGGCTGAGCTTAGGGCAACCATTGCTTGAGTTGGTTGAGTAAAAGCTGTGGTATGGGTAATAGCAAACCCAACAGGACATCTATTCTCCTGTTACCATGATGGGGCAATTAGCCTAGGTGGCAGGAGGCGTCGATCAGAACATTAGTGCAAAGGCAGCAAGAAGAAATTGTATTGCCAAAACTTCCAGGTGGGCAAGAACAGAGCTGGGAGTTATGGCGGGGTCTTCCTGTTGGAGCATCCAAAGACATATAAGAAGCCAGGGGCTGACTCCACCCACGAGGCTCCAACTATAACCAATGTATTATTTTTTTTAGGGTGGAATAACTCTTTGAGTCTTTGGAACCAGGTCAGAAAAGGCATTGAAAGCCATGGCTGAGCTGAGGGCAAGCAAAAGGGATGGTTGCTTTGGCGGTGAAGGGAGGGTGAGGGGCTCAAAATGGGCAGAACCTCCAACCTATGTTGCTATAGTAGTACAGTGGAACCTCGGATTGCGAGTAACGCGGTTAACGAGCGTTTCGCAATACGAACACTGTATTTGGAAAAATCCTAACTCGGTTTGGGAGTGCAGTTTGGCCTGAGGTGGGGGGGGGGATGCTGGAGCCGAGCAGGGCCAAATGGCGACAATCTGCGCCGTTCGGAAATGCTCTGAAAGACCAAGCCTTTATGAGGTTTGCCGAGGTCACCAGAGTTGTCCTCGGGCCTTTTCTGCTGTTTCCGAGGCTCTCCGGCGCCCCCCTCCCCCCATCCTCTGGCCATATGCGGTATTGCATGCCATAGAAGTCAATGCTGAACAAATTATTTTCCTTTCCATTGACTTCTATGGGGAAACTCGCTTTGATATGCAAGTGCTTTGGATTACAAGCATTCTCCTGGAACGGATTATCCTCGTAAACTGAGGTTCCACTGTACACGTTTTTTGGGAGGTAAAACGGCACCTGTAAATTTATTTTATCTGTGTATTTAGCTGATCGCCTGGAGTTCACCTTTAACCACTTAAGGACCGCCGCACGTCGATATACGTTGGCAGAATGGCACGGCTGGGCACAGGGACGTATATATACGTCCCCTTTAAGAGCCCAGTTAGAAACACACATAAGGTCACACATAACCCCCTACAGCGCCCTCTAGTGGTTAACTCCTTCACTGCTATTTTCACTTTCACAGTAATCAGTGCATTTTTATAGCACTTTTCGCTGTGAAAATGACAATGGTTCCCAAAAATGTGTCAAAAGTGTCCGATGTGTCCGACAAATAATGTCGCAGTCACGAAAAAAAAAAATCGTTGATCGCTGCCATTAGTAGTAAAAAAAAATATTAATAAAAACTCCATAAAACTATCCCCTTTTTTGTAAACGCTATACATTTTGCGCAAACCAATCGATAAACGCTGATTGCGATTTTTTTTTTACCAACTATATGTAGAAGAATACGTATCGGCCTAAACTGAGGGAAAAAAAAAAATTTTTTTATATATATTTTTGTGGGATATTTATTACAGCAAAAAGTTAAAAAATATAGATTTTTTTTTAAAATTGTCGCTGTATTTTTGTTTATAGCGCAAAAAAATAAAAAAAACGCAGAGGTGATCTAAAGAAATCTCTATTTGTGGGGAAAAAAGGACGCCAATTTTGTTTGGGAGCCGCGCCGCACGACCGCGCAATTGTCAGCTAAAGCGACGCAGCGCCGAATCGCAAAGAGGGGCCAGGTCCTTAACCCGCATAATGGTCCGGGTCTTAAGTGGTTAAGATAAAATAAATATATAAAAAAAAGTATATAATATTTATATATAATATTTTTATATAATAAATATAATAAAGAAATAATATAATAAATAATAAAAAAAACTAGTAAATTAAAATACATATATAATATTTTTATATAATAAATATAATAAAGAAATAATATAATAAATAATTAAAACAACTAGTAAATAAAAATATATATATATAATATTTTTATATAATAAATATATAAAAGAAATAATATAATAAATAATTAAAAAAAATAGTAAATTAAAATATATATATAATATTTTTATATAATAAATATAATAAAGAAATAATATAATAAATAATAAAAAAATAGTAAATTAAAATATATATATAATATTTTTATATAATAAATATAATAAAGAAATAATATAATAAATAATAAAAAAAAAATAGTAAATTAAAATATATATATAATATTTTTATATAATAAATATAATAAAGAAATAATATAATAAATAATAAAAAAATTAGTAAATTAAAATATATATATAATATTTTTATATAATAAATATAATAAAGAAATAATATAATAAATAATAAAAAAATAGTAAATTAAAATATCTATGTATAATTTTTATATAATAAATATAATAAAGAAATAATATAATAAATAATAAAAAAAATAGTAAATTAAAATATATATATAATATTTTTATATAATAAATATAATAAAGAAATAATATAATAAATAATAAAAAAATAGTAAATTAAAATATCTATATAATATTTGTATATAATAAATATAATAAAGAAATAATATAATAAATAATAAAAAAAATAGTAAATTAAAATATATATATATAATATTTTTATATAATAAATATAATAAAGAAATAATATAATAAATAATAAAAAAAATAGTAAATTAAAATATATATATAATATTTTTATATAATAAATATAATAAAGAAATAATATAATAAATAATAAAAAAAATAGTAAATTAAAATATATATATAATATTTTTATATAATAAATATAATAAAGAAATAATATAATAAATAATAAAAAAAAATAGTAAATTAAAATATATATATATAATATTTTTATATAATAAATATAATAAAGAAATAATATAATAAATAATAAAAAAAATAGTAAATTAAAATATATATATATATATATAATATTTTTATATAATAAATATAATAAAGAAATAATATAATAAATAATAAAAAAAAATAGTAAATTAAAATATATATATAATATTTTTATATAATAAATATAATAAAGAAATAATATAATAAATAATAAAAATAAATAGTAAATTAAAATATATATATAATATTTTTATATAATAAATATCATAAAGAAATAATATAATAAATAATAAAAAAATAGTAAATTAAAATATATATATAATATTTTTATATAATAAATATAATAAAGAAATAATATAATAAATAATAAAAAAAATAGTAAATAAAAATATATATATAATATTTTTATATAATAAATATAATAAAGAAATAATATAATTAAATAATAAAAAAAATAGTAAATTAAAATATATATATATAATATTTTTTGTATAATAAATATGATAAAGAAATAATATAATAAATAATAAAAAAATAGTAAATTAAAATATATATATATAATATTTTTTATATAATAAAGAAATAATATAATAAATAATAAAAAAAAATAGTAAATAAAAAAAAAAAATATCTATATATTTTTCTTTTCAATGTTTGTTCATCTAAAGTGCATGAGATGTGTGTATCTTGGAAGGACGGGGCTTTTTTTCCCCCACATACACGTATAGGAGCCCCGATGTATGGAGCCTGCAGGGGGGAGGAGGAGAGAGAAGCGCGTGTTTACACCTCGGGACATTTCCACATAATTGCATGCGACATCTGCTGCTCCTTCGAACACAAACAAGGAGAAAAAAAATAATCACAGATTTTTGGACCCGGACTGAGCATTTAATTGCGCAGCAAATATTTAAGAGATGGTGACATATTTACTCCTAAAATATAATAGATTGCCATTATTTACATGGAGTGTTTGACAAAAATGATTTTTGGAGCCTCCGCAACCCAAAAAAAAGGACCAATTTGTATTTTTTTTTTTTTCCGCGGGGGGCGAGACCTTAAAGGAGCAGAACGATGGAAAAGGGGAAAATCCTCATTGTATTCATTTTACACTATATTACCAAAAGTATTGGGACGCCTGCCTTTACACGCACATGAACTTTATTGGCATCCCAGTCTAATGCCGCGTACACACGCCGGAGAACCTCGGCGGGCGGAACACATCGTTCCGCCCGTCGAGGTTCTCTGCCGCCCGTCAGATTCGGCGACCCGCCCGTCGGGAAAGGCGACCAGCCATTCATCCCGACGGGCCGTCGAGCAAATAGAGAGCCTGCTCTCTATTTGCTCGACGGGTTTCCCGACGGGCGGGGCTCGCCGAGAGCGTACACACGGCCGAGGTTCTCGGCAGAATGCGGCTCCCAGCGAGGTTCTCACTGGTTTCTGCCGAGAACCTCGGCCGTGTGTACGGGGCTTAAGTCCGTAGGGTTCAATATTGAGTTGGCCCCGCCCTTTGCAGATATAACAGCTTCAACTCTTCTGGGAAGGCTACAATTAATTTCTACTCTACATATACAAGTTCCTCCTTAGTAATTCCAGTGGTGGTGCAACGTGTCACCCCCTTCGAATCGGCACACACTGTGATCCGCGGATTGCCGCCGCGGCCATAACATTAGGAAAGGCCGCGGCTTCGGCCTAGCTCTTGGTACACCCGGCGGAGGCCCTCCTCTCTGTTTACACCCACAGAGGAGGAGGAGCCCGCACTATTGGGACACACACACTTCTGGGAGTCATACTGATGGGGGGTGTCTGTACTACTAGGGGGTGTCTGTACTACTGCAGGGGTTACTGTCTGCACTGAGAGGGGGGTGTCTGTACTGAGAGGGGGTGTCTGTACTGAGAGGGGGGTGTCTGTACTGAGAGGGGGGGTGTCTGTACTGAGAGGGGGGGTGTCTGTACTGAGAGGGGGGTGTCTGTACTGAGAGGGGGGGTGTCTGTACTGAGAGGGGGTGTCTGTACTGAGAGGGGGGGTGTCTGTACTGAGAGGGGGGGTGTCTGTACTGAGAGGGGGGGGTGTCTGTACTGAGAGGGGGGTGTCTGTACTGAGAGGGGGTGTCTGTACTGAGAGGGGGGTGTACTGCTGGGGAGTGTCTGCACTAAGGTGGGGGTGTCTGCACCTAGGGAGGGGTCTTTACTGAGGGGGGACTATAGGTGGTGGGTGACACCAACCCTAGTGACGCCACTGCAGTGGGGGAGATGTGGATATCACAGTGGGGGGGGAGATGTGGATATTACAGTGGGGGGGGGGAGATGTGGATATCACAGTGGGGGGGGGGGAGATGTGGATATTACAGTGGGGGTGAGAATTTTTTATTTATTTTTTTGCCTATCCGGAAAATGATCCGATCCGTGATTTTGATCCGAGGAACGATCCGAATCGTGAGTTTTTTGATCCGTTGCACCCCAAAATTCCATTAACAAAGAGAGGGCGCCGGAGCGCCCCCCCCCCCTCTCTCTCCTGCACCGCCACTGAATACAATACACAGATTCATGCATTGCATGAATCTGTGTATTGTTGCTGCCGCCCACTATTCAGATGGCCGGCCCCCTGGTGAGCGCCGGCCATCTGAATAACGGCAGCTGGTTGTATTTGGAAGTGCCTATCAGGGCCAGCGGGCTGTAATAGGCTTCCAAATAGTTATCCAGGGGACACACGGGGGGTGCGTTCCTTGGATAAGACTGACAGGCGCCTCAGTCAATCAGGTTCAGCGGTTCTGGTTACCGGTAACCTGATTGGCTGAAGCGTCATCGAGGGCGGGAGAAGACATTGAGGGACTGTGGAAGGAAGATGGCCAACCCCAGAAAAGTAAGTGCCGGGCGGAGGAAGCATTTTACAGGGCACAGCGGCGACAATTGGCACAGTGGCGACAATTAAAGGGCACAGTGGTGACAAAGGACACAGTGATGACAATTGATGGCACAGTGGTTGCGTTTGATGGCATGGCACAGTGGTGACAAAGGACACAGTGATGACAATTGATGGCACAGTGGTTGCGTTTGATGGCATGGCACAGTGGTGACAATTGATGGCACAGTGGTGACAATTGATGGCACAGTGGCTGCGTTTGATGGACCCAGTAGCTGCGTTTGATGGGCACAGTTGCAACAATTGGCACAGTGGCGACAATTGGCACAGTGGCGACAATTAAAGGGCACAGTGGTGACAAAGGGCACAGTGACGACAATTAAAGGGCACAGTGGTGACAAAGGGCACAGTGGTGACAATTGATGGGCACAGTGGCTGCGTTTGATGGCATGGCACAGTGGTGACAATTGATGGCACAGTGGCTGCGTTTGATGGCATGGCCCAGTGGCTGCGTTTGATGGGCACAGTGGCGATAATTGGCACAGTGGCGACAATTAAAGGGCACAGTGGTGACAAAGGGCACAGTGGTGACAAAGGGCACAGTGGCGACAATTGATGGGCACAAATGTAGCGTTTGGCTTGGCACAGTGGCTGCATTTGATGGCATGGCACAGTGGTGACAATTGATGGCACAGTGTCTGCGTTTGATGGCATGGCACAGTGCTGACAATTGATGGGCACAGTGGCCGAGTTTGATGGCATGGCACAGTGGCTGTGTTGCATGGCACAGTGGTGACAATTGCTGGGCACAGTGGCTGCATTTGATGGCATGGCACAGTGGTGACAATTGCTGGGCACAGTGGCTGCATTTGATGGCATGGCACAGTGGTGACAATTGATGGCACAGTGGCTGCGTTTTATGGGCACAGTGGTTGCGTTTTATGGGCACAGTGGTTGCGTTTTATGGGTACAGTGGCTGCATTTTATGGGCACAGTGGCTGCATTTGATGGGCACCCAACATGAGAATCTGGGCTTTTCAGGGGTCACATTCGGGGCTCTGGTCCCCCTAGCCCCCCCCCCTCCCGACGCCCCTGTACTTATTTGCGGCTCTTTGATTGAGAGCCTAATATCTTGTTTTTTAAATGTTATATTGTAATTTTTTTTATAACTGTATACATTAAATTTGCATTTTTTTTTTAATATAAAGTTTGTATTACTTTTCTGGTGCCTATAAAGTCCTACTAAATCTGTTCATAGTTTCCATGGCTGTGGTGCCCCTTGGCCCTTTTTTCTTATATATCTCTTTATCTCTACATGCCATGCTCTCCAGTCTCATTCCCCGCCTCGCACAGGACTGATCATTTTCGGATCGCCTCGAGTCTCGCGTTGACCTGATCCTTCCATGTCCTATTAAAGTTGGACCTTTTTTTTTTTTTCTTTTTCCTGCCAGTGGCGGTTTTTGGTCTCTTCTCTGTTCCTAATGCACGGGACGGATCCATATTTAATTGAATTAGTCATTGAGCATTATCCGAGGGCCACCCCCCCGGGATCTCCGCGACCCCCACAGACCTCCTCCGCTGGTACACAAGGCAGAGGGAACGTTGATGTCAGTGAATGCCCACTAGAAAAATGACCGGGACCCAGATGGGGAGATGAAGAGATGAAGACCTTGGAAACTCACAACTGACAGCTTTGATAGACAGTTATCTGCCAGAACATTTCATGTATGGAGGGGGGGGGGGGAGGGGCGTACTACAAAACTGCTGTCTGGTTTATACAGAAGAACAAAGAAGAACATTTCTAGATATAGAAAAAGTTTTATAAGCTGAAGATAAATCTCGTAATCAGTGAGAAGAATGTTCCTTACATTGGTGATCAGTGGGAAGAATGTCCCTTACATTGGTGATCAGTGAGAAGAATGTCCCTTACATTGGTGATCAGTGAGAAGAATGTCCCTTACATTGGTGATCAGTGAGAAGAATGTTCCTTACATTGGTGATCAGTGAGAAGAATGTCCCTTACATTGGTGATCAGTGGGAAGAATGTCCCTTACATTGGTGATCAGTGAGAAGAATGTCCCTTACATTGGTGATCAGTGGGAAGAATGTCCCTTACATTGGTGATCAGTGAGAAGAATGTCCCTTACATTGGTGATCAGTGAGAAGAATGTCCCTTACATTGGTGATCAGTGAGAAGAATGTTCCTTACATTGGTGATCAGTGAGAAGAATGTCCCTTACATTGGTGATCAGTGGGAAGAATGTCCCTTACATTGGTGATCAGTGAGAAGAATGTCCCTTACATTGGTGATCAGTGGGAAGAATGCCCCTTACATTGGTGATCAGTGAGAAGAATGTTCCTTACATTGGTGATCAGTGAGAAGAATGTCCCTTACATTGGTGATCAGTGGGAAGAATGTCCCTTACATTGGTGATCAGTGAGAAGAATGTCCCTTACATTGGTGATCAGTGGGAAGAATGCCCCTTACATTGGTGATCAGTGAGAAGAATGTTCCTTACATTGGTGATCAGTGAGAAGAATGTCCCTTACATTGGTGATCAGTGAGAAGAATGTCCCTTACATTGGTGATCAGTGAGAAGAATGTCCCTTACATTGGTGGTCAGTGAGAAGAATGTCCCTTACATTGGTGATCAGTGGGAAGAATGTCCCTTACATTGGTGATCAGTGAGAAGAATGTCCCTTACATTGGTAATCAGTGAGAGGAATGTCCCTTACATTGGTGATCAGTGAGAAGAATGTCCCTTACATTGGTGATCAGTGAGAAGAATGTCCCTTACATTGGTCATCAGTGAGAAGAATGTCCCTTACATTGGTGATCAGTGGGAAGAATGTCCCTTACATTGGTGATCAGTGAGAAGAATGTCCCTTACATTGGTGATCAGTGAGAAGAATGTCCCTTACATTGGTGATCAGTGGGAAGAATGTCCCTTACATTGGTGATCAGTGAGAAGAATGTCCCTTACATTGGTGATCAGTGAGAAGAATGTCCATTGGTGATCAGTGGGAAAATGTCCCTTACATTGGTGATTGGTCATGGTGATCAGTGAGAAGAATGTCCCTTACATTGGTGATCAGTGGGAAGAATGTCCCTTACATTGGTGATCAGTGAGAAGAATGTCCCTTACATTGGTGATCAGTGAGAAGAATGTCCCTTACATTGGTGATCAGTGGGAAGAATGTCCCTTACATTGGTGATCAGTGAGAAGAATGTCCCTTACATTGGTGATCAGTGAGAAGAATGTCCCTTACATTGGTGATCAGTGAGAAGAATGTCCCTTACATTGGTGATCAGTGAGAAGAATGTCCCTTACATTGGTGATCAGTGAGAAGAATGTCCCTTACATTGGTGATCAGTGGAGAAGAATGTCCCTTACATTGGTGATCAGTGAGAAGAATGTCCCTTACATTGGTGATCAGTGAGAAGAATGTTCCTTACATTGGTGATCAGTGAGAAGAATGTTCCTTACATTGGTGATCAGTGAGAAGAATGTCCCTTACATTGGTGATCAGTGGGAAGAATGTCCCTTACATTGGTGATCAGTAAGAAGAATGTCCCTTACATTGGTGATCAGTAAGAAGAATGTCCCTTACATTGGTGATCAGTGAGAAGAATGTCCCTTACATTGGTGATCAGTGTAATTAATAAATTTGAGGGAATCCGGCAAAGCATTCAGCAGAACAACTCCCCCCGTAGCCCCCCCAGTAATTATTCACACAACACCAGCAGAAACTCACCACAATCAGGTGAGTTCACGCTGGAACCCGTCTGTACTCATGACATTAAAAATATCATCGGCGCTCTGCGTAACAGCACTGCGCCGAATGATATCATCCCCACTAAACTGCTGAAGGAATGTGCCGACTTCCTGGCGCCTCCGATCACGCAGCTTATTAACCAATCCTTTAGGGAGGGCATAGTGCCCTCCCAGTTGAAGGAGGGTATAATTCGGCCTATCTTGAAGAAACCCACCCTGGACCCCAAGGATCCACTCCACCGCCGTCCCATAACAGGCCTAAACTCTCTTTCTAAGGTCATGGAGAAAGTAGTGGTACAACAGCTGCAACAGCATCTAGATACCCATAACCTACTTGATCCATATCAATCGGGTTTCCGGCCCGGACACGGGACAGAAACCGCATTGCTCAAGATATGGGACGACGCTCTCGAGGCCGCAGACGAAGGAGAATCTTGTCTCCTGGTTCTGTTGGACCTAAGCGCAGCTTTCGACACTGTAGACCACAAGCTTCTATTGACTCGGCTAGCTGAAGTAGCCAGAGTCGCAGAAGGCGATCTATCTTGGTTCTCCTCTTTCTTGGAAAACCGTTCGCAAATAGTGAAGTTAGGACCTTTCACCTCTGGAAAGCGCACAGTATCATGCGGAGTCCCTCAAGGATCCCCTCTATCGCCTGTGTTATTCAACATCTATCTTCGTCCTCTCTTTGAAATCATCAGCAGTCAAAAACTGCTCTATCACTCATATGCAGATGACACGCAACTGTATTTCCGCATTTGCAATAAAAAGGATCACCACCTCAATCTAGAGACATGTCTCTCTTTGATAGAGGACTGGATGACCAAGAGTTATCTTAAACTCAATGGAGCGAAAACAGAACTTCTCCTGTTTCACGCCAAGCGTAGGAACCAACCAGCAACAACGTGGACACCCCCGCCCATTCTGGGCAAAATCATCACCCCTAGCGCCAAAGTCAAAAGTCTTGGTGTCATCTTCGACTCCCACATGACAATGGACGCACAAATAGGGTCAGTAGTCAGCGGATCTCACCATCTGCTGCGCCTACTACGCAGACTTATTCCTTTCATTCCTAAAGAAGACGTAGCAGTCGTGGTGGGAACAATTGTTAACTCCAGACTGGACTATGCAAATGCCCTTTACCTCGGACTCCCGAAGTACCAAATCGCTCGTCTGCAAGTCGTTCAAAATACGGCCGCCAGACTTGTGACTGGGAAAAAACCCTGGGAATCCATCTCATCTTCACTGAGAGCCCTTCACTGGTTGCCAGTGAAAGACAGAATTGCTTTTAAAGCACTCTGTCTAACGCATAGATGTATCCATGGTAATGCTCCCCAATATCTGTGCAAAAAAATAAAAATTCATAATCCCAATCGCATCTTGCGATCCACCAACCAAAATCTACTTCAGATACCGAAAGCCAGCTACAAGTCCAAAGGAGATAGAAGATTCGCGGTCCAAGGTCCCAGACTATGGAACGCTTTACCAACCAGCATTCGGTTGGAGGAGAACCACCTAGCATTCAGGAGAAAGATCAAGACTCATCTCTTTTGATTCCAAAGGAGACAGGAACAACAAGCGCCCAGAGGCGATTTAATTCGCATGTGCTGCGCTATATAAGTTTTTCATTCATTCATTCATTCAGTGAGAAGAATGTCCCTTACATTGGTGATCAGTGGGAAGAATGTCCCTTACATTGGTGATCAGTAAGAAGAATGTCCCTTACATTGGTGATCAGTGGGAAGAATGTCCCTTACATTGGTGATCAGTGGGAAGAATGTCCCTTACATTGGTGATCAGTGAGAAGAATGTCCCTTACATTGGTGATCAGTGAGAAGAATGTCCCTTACATTGGTGATCAGTGAGAAGAAGTCCCTTAATTGGTGTCAGTGAGAAGAATGTTCCTTACATTGGTGATCAGTGAGAAGAATGTCCCTTACATTGGTGATCAGTGGGAAGAATGTCCCTTACATTGGTGATCAGTGAGAAGAATGTCCCTTACATGGTGATCAGTGGGAAGATGTTCCTTCATTGGTGATCAGTGGGAAGAATGTCCCTTACATTGGTGATCAGTGAGAAGAATGTTCCTTACATTGGTGATCAGTGAGAAGAATGTCCCTTACATTGGTGATCAGTGGGAAGAATGTCCCTTACATTTGTGATCAGTGAGAAGAATGTCCCTTACATTGGTGATCAGTGAGAAGAATGTCCCTTACATTGGTGATCAGTGGGAAGAATGTCCCTTACATTGGTGATCAGTGAGAAGAATGTCCCTTACATTTGGTGATCAGTGAGAAGAATGTCCCTTACATTGGTGATCAGTGGGAAGAATGTCCCTTACATTGGTGATCAGTGAGAAGAATGTCCCTTACATTGGTGATCAGTGAGAAGAATGTCCCTTACATTGGTGATCAGTGAGAAGAATGTCCCTTACAGTGGAAAGAATGTCCCTTTGGTGATCAGTGAGAAGAATGTCCCTTACATTGGTGATCAGTGAGAAGAATGTCCCTTACATTGGTGATCAGTGAGAAGAATGTCCCTTACATTGGTGATCAGTGAGAGAAGTTCCTTAATGTCAGTGAGAAGAATGTTCCTTACATTGGTGATCAGTGAGAAGAATGTCCCTTACATTGGTGATCAGTGAGAAGAATGTCCCTTACATTGGTGATGTCCCTTCAGTGAGAAGAATGTCCCTTACATTGGTGATCAGTGAGAAGAATGTCCCTTACATTGGTGATCAGTGAGAAGAATGTCCCTTACATTGGTGATCAGTGAGAAGAATGTCCCTTACATTGGTGATCAGTGAGAAGAATGTCCCTTACATTGGTGATCAGTGAGAAGAATGTCCCTTACATTGGTGATCAGTGAGAAGAATGTCCCTTACATTGGTGATCAGTGAGAAGAATGTCCCTTACATTGGTGATCAGTGAGAAGAATGTCCCTTACATTGGTGATCAGTGAGAAGAATGTCCCTTACATTGGTGATCAGTGAGAAGAATGTCCCTTACATTGGTGATCAGTGAGAAGAATGTCCCTTACATTGGTGATCAGTGAGAAGAATGTCCCTTACATTGGTGATCAGTGAGAAGAATGTCCCTTACATTGGTGATCAGTGAGAAGAATGTCCCTTACATTGGTGATCAGTGAGAAGAATGTCCCTTACATTGGTGATCAGTGAGAAGAATGTCCCTTACATTGGTGATCAGTGAGAAGAATGTCCCTTACATTGGTGATCAGTGAGAAGAATGTCCCTTACATTGGTGATCAGTGAGAAGAATGTCCCTTACATTGGTGATCAGTGGGAAGAATGTCCCTTACATTGGTGATCAGTGAGAAGAATGTCCCTTACATTGGTGATCAGTGAGAAGAATGTCCCTTACATTGGTGATCAGTGATCAGAAGAATGTCCCTTACATTGGTGATCATTGGTGAGAAGAATGTCCCTTACATTGGTGATCAGTGAGAAGTTCCTTAATGTCCCTTACATTGGTGATCAGTGAGAAGTTCCTTAATGTCAGTGGGAAGAATGTTCCTTACATTGGTGATCAGTGAGAAGAATGTCCCTTACATTGGTGATCAGTGAGAAGAATGTCCCTTACATTGGTGATCAGTGAGAAGAATGTTCCTTACATTGGTGATCAGTGGGAAGAATGTCCCTTACATTGGTGATCAGTGGGAAGAATGTCCCTTACATTGATCAGTGATGTCCCTTCATTGGTGTGAGAAGAATTGGTGTCAGTGAGAAGAATGTTCCTTACATTGGTGATCAGTGAGAAGAATGTCCCTTACATTGGTGATCAGTGAGAAGAATGTCCCTTACATTGGTGATGTCCCTTCATTGGTGTCAGAGAAGAATGTCCCTTACATTGGTGATCAGTGAGAAGAATGTCCCTTACATTGGTGATCAGTGAGAAGAATGTCCCTTACATTGGTGATCAGTGAGAAGAATGTCCCTTACATTGGTGATCAGTGGGAAGAATGTCCCTTACATTGGTGATCAGTGGAAGAATGTCCCTTACATTGGTGATCAGTGAGAAGAATGTCCATTACATTGGTGATCAGTGAGAAGAATGTTCCTTACATTGGTGATCAGTGAGAAGAATGTCCCTTACATTGGTGATCAGTGAGAAGAATGTTCCTTACATTGGTGATCAGTGGGAAGAATGTTCCTTACATTGGTGATCAGTGAGAGAAGAATGTCCCTTACATTGGTGATCAGTGAGAAGAATGTTCCTTACATTGGTGATCAGTGAGAAGAATGTCCCTTACATTGGTGATCAGTGGAAGAATGTTCCTTACATTGGTGATCAGTGAGAAGAATGTCCCTTACATTGGTGATCAGTGAGAAGAATGTCCCTTACATTGGTGATCAGTGAGAAGAATGTCCCTTACATTGGTGATCAGTGAGAAGAATGTCCCTTACATTGGTGATCAGTGAGAAGAATGTCCCTTACATTGGTGATCAGTGAGAAGAATGTCCCTTACATTGGTGATCCCTTACATTGGTGATCAGTGAGAAGAATGTCCCTTACATTGGTGATCAGTGGGAAGAATGTCCCTTACATTGGTGATCAGTGAGAAGAATGTCCATTACATTGGTGATCAGTGAGAAGAATGTTCCTTACATTGGTGATCAGTGAGAAGAATGTCCCTTACATTGGTGATCAGTGAGAAGAATGGTGATCAGTGGGAAGAATGTCCCTTACATTGGTGATCAGTGAGAAGAATGTCCATTACATTGGTGATCAGTGAGAAGAATGTCCCTTACATTGGTGATCAGTGAGAAGAATGTCCCTTACATTGGTGATCAGTGAGAAGAATGTCCCTTACATTGGTGATCAGTGGGAAGAATGTTCCTTACATTGGTGATCAGTGGGAAGAATGTTCCTTACATTGGTGATCAGTGAGAAGAATGTCCCTTACATTGGTGATCAGTGAGAAGAATGTTCCTTACATTGGTGATCAGTGAGAAGAATGTCCCTTACATTGGTGATCAGTAGGAAGAATGTCCCTTACATTGGTGATCAGTGAGAAGAATGTCCCTTACATTGGTGATCAGTGAGAAGAATGTCCCTTACATTGGTGATCAGTGAGAAGAATGTCCCTTACATTGGTGATCAGTGAGAAGAATGTCCCTTACATTGGTGATCAGTGGGAAGAATGTCCCTTACATTGGTGATCAGTGAGAAGAATGTCCCTTACATTGGTGATCAGTGAGAAGAATGTCCATTACATTGGTGATCAGTGAGAAGAATGTTCCTTACATTGGTGATCAGTGAGAAGAATGTCCCTTACATTGGTGATCAGTGAGAAGAATGTCCCTTACATTGGTGATCAGTGGGAAGAATGTCCCTTACATTGGTGATCAGTGAGAAGAATGTCCATTACATTGGTGATCAGTGAATGTCCCTTACATTGGTGATCAGTGAGAAGAATGTCCCTTACATTGGTGATCAGTGAGAAGAATGTCCCTTACATTGGTGATCAGTGGGAAGAATGTTCCTTACATTGGTGATCAGTGGGAAGAATGTTCCTTACATTGGTGATCAGTGAGAAGAATGTCCCTTACATTGGTGATCAGTGAGAAGAATGTTCCTTACATTGGTGATCAGTGAGAAGAATGTCCCTTACATTGGTGATCAGTAGGAAGAATGTCCCTTACATTGGTGATCAGTGAGAAGAATGTCCCTTACATTGGTGATCAGTGGGAAGAATGTCCCTTACATTGGTGATCAGTGGGAAGAATGTTACTTCTCACACCTGCGCTCGGGTCAGGGGAGAAATGTGAAATCGAATTCTTCCTTATTTGGTTTCGCCGCTTTCCAGTGAAAAGGCGCGGCCCCTCCGCACAATGAAAACAGGGCAGGCATCTGTCCGCGTCCTCGCCCGTCGCACAAGGCGAAAAAAAAAAGTCAGCAGGTGACGACGGAATTCCTCGCCGTGCGGCTCTGAATAGAAAAACGATGACAGTGAAAAATGAAAGGGGGTTTTCTCCAATTATAGATTAGCTATTTTTGACTATGGCGGTGGTTGGGGGGGCGGGGCAGGGCGGGGGGGGAGTGCGCCGTGCCCGCTTGTCACCGCAATGCCATGCACTGTTGCCCGCCCTGTAAACAGCAGATTTCGGGGGCGGGGATACGGTCACCGACTCTGAATGGGAATCCTGCGCAAATATTTTCAGAGGGATTTTTAAAGCGTGAAACGCAACACAAGCGTGCGAGGCACAAAAAAAAATGATCGTGCCAGAAGAGCGCATTTTTTTGGAAGCTTTGTACAGTTAAGTGCTGCGGAACTATAACCCCCCCAACCCCCCCCCCCCGACCGCCACACATTCCAAGATCCTGGAATTAGTTTCAAGTACCTGTATCAGCTTGTTATAATATTGCAACATTGTATCAGAAAGTCATCAATAATTCCATTTCATTCTTTAAAGGGGAGCATTATTTTTTTTACGGGATTTATTGATCAATAATCAAACAATATTTCATTGATCAATCATTAACCATTTTGGTAATCACCGATCAATAATCAAACATTATTTCATAACGGTAATAAGTGATAAATAATCAAACATTATTTCATAAACAGGAATCATTGATAAATAATCAAACATTATTTTATTATGGTAATCATTGATCAATAACCAAAATGATTTCATATTGGGAATAATTGATAAACAACTATTTTGGTAATCATTGATAAATAATCAACTATTATTTTATTATGGTAATCACTGATCAATAATCAATCATTATTTCATAATGGAAATCATTGATCAATAATTAAACATTATTTCATGACGGGAATAATTTATTACTTATCAATTATTCCCGTTATGAAATAATGTTTGATTATTGATCAGTGATTCCCATAATAAAATAATTTTTGAATATTTGTAATTGATTTCCATTATTAAAAAAAATGTTTGATTATTTATCAAACATTACTTTATTATGGGAATCATTAAAAAATAACCACACATTATTTTATTATGGTAATCATTAATCAATAATCAAATATTTCATAACAGGAATGATTGATAATAATCAAACATCATTTTACTATGGTAATCATTGATAAATAAATAATCATTTATTTTATCATGAGAATCATTGATCAATAATCAAACAATATTTCATAATGGGAATAATTGATAAATAATCAAACATTATTTTACTACAGTAATCATTTATAAATAAACAATCATTATTTTATAAATTTTTCATTATTTATCAATAATTACCTTAATAAAATAATGATTGTTTATTTATAAATGATTACTGTAGTAAAATAATGTTTGATTATTTATCAATTATTCCCATTATGAAATATTGTTTGATTATTGATTCTCATAATAAAATAAATGATTATTTATTTATCAATGATTACCATAGTAAAATGATGTTTGATTATTATCAATTATTCCTGTTATGAAATATTTGATTATTGGTTAATGATTACCATAATAAAATAATGTGTGGTTATTTTTCAATGATTCCCATAATAAAATAATGTTTGATAAATAATCAACATTTTTTTTAATAATGGAAATCATTTACAAATATTCAAAAATTATTTTATTATGGGAATCACTGATCAATAATCAAACATTATTTCATAACGGGAATAATTGATAAGTAATAAATTATTCCCGTCGTGAAATAATGTTTAATTATTGATCAATGATTCCCATAATTAAATAATTTTTCATTATTTATCAATAATTACCTTATTTAATTATGGGAATCATTGATCAATAATCAAATATTATTTCATAACGGAAACCATTGATAAATAATCAACTATTTTATTATAGGAAATATTGATAAATAATAAAACATTATTTTATAATGGGAATCATTGATCAATAATCAAAATTATTTCATCATCAGGAATAATTGATAAATATGCAACCATTATTTTATTATGGTAATCACTGATCAATAAAAAAAAATCATAACGGGAATAATTGATAACTAATCAACTATTTTATTATGGAAATCATTGATAAATGGTCAACCATGATATTATTATGGGAATCATTGATCATTAATCAAATGTTCTTTTATTATGGGAATAATTGATTAATAA
Organism: Rana kukunoris; assembly: GCA_029574335.1. Taxonomy (NCBI): domain Eukaryota; kingdom Metazoa; phylum Chordata; class Amphibia; order Anura; family Ranidae; genus Rana; species Rana kukunoris. The sequence continues at coordinate 3,008,897 of CM056060.1, read as the reverse complement.
TCACACATTATTTTATTGTGGGAATTATTGATTAATAAGCACACATTAGGAATCATTGATGAAAAACAATTTGATTGGAAACGGTGGATGTGTATTTGGTGGTGTCAGATGTAATTCCTCTCTGTGTTATAAATATGATCAATAATGGGGGTGGAGGCACCTTGGCCAGCCATGGGGACAGTTGGCGATGTTTGTGGAGCTGAGCGCTGACGTCTTCCTCTGAATTTCACAAGCGATCAATCCACAGCCCGGGCCTGACGACCCCCCCCCCCCCCAACCTATCCCCCCCCCCCCCCTCCTCAGGGCCTTCAAGTTGTTTTAAGGCTTCAGCTCTGTGGATGGGAATGAAAAACATAAAGAGACAATTCCCATCAGATCCGGGTGTGATGACATGGGGGGCATGGGGGGGGGGGGGGACAAACTCACAGCCGGGCGGTCTCATACAGAGGGTGGGGGTCTGGGGGGGGATATATATGGGATTAGATAGATAGATAGATAGATAGACAGATAGATAGATAGATAGATAGATGGGGTGCCAATCTGTGAAATGCGTTGGCACCTACGACATGCCATGAGGATTTCGGTCACGCATTGCGTTGTGTTGCGTTGCGTCGCCCCTATGACTATGAACGGGATTTGTGTAGATTGTGGAAGTCGGTGATTCGGATGTTCGGGGAGAAGGACGGGGATATAGACAGGCGGCACAGAGATGGATATGGATGCCAGCAATGTGCCCTCTGGGAGATGGATAGTAAGTGTGGCATGTGGGCACAGCCTGACAGGAGGGGGGAGGAGTGATGTGATTAGGGGGGGAGGGGGATATTAATACGGAGACTATGTAGAGAGCCTTGTGCCCTCTCTGCTGCCTGCCTGCTCAACCTGCCTCCCGTTCCTCTGTGTGCCACCCCCGGGCGCTGCCTGTGCCGCCTCTGCTCCATAGCGGATTAGTCACCCTGCTCTTCCCTGGTCTGAGCTCTGTCCCTGCTTGCTGGACTGTGCTGCTAGGGGAATGGAAATAAACCCTTATTAGTAAATTGCGGGCACATATAGGGTGGCACTGCACCCCCCCCCCCATGTCTGTACACAGAGGGATGGATTGATGTCTGAGATTCGGATCTTATAAATTGGCGTTCCTAAATATCTCTGACTTGTAAGGACGTTGTGTCCTTCTCTCTGCATCTAAATTGCTTCTTACCCTGAAGAGCAAGTCATTGTGAACACTGATCCCCCCATCACCCTCCCATCACCCTCCCCATTGCCCTCCCCATCGCCCTCCCATCACCCTCCCATCACCTCTCATAATGGGCACAGCAGGTGTACAGACCTGGGAATTCAGCACAAGGATGGTGGGAACCCCTCATAATGGGCACAGCGGGTGTACAGACCTGGAAACTCAGCACAGGGATGGTGGGAACTCCTCATAATGGGCACAGCAGGTGTACAGACCTGGGAATTCAGCACAAGGATGGTGGGAACCCCTCATAATGGGCACAGCGGGTGTACAGACCTGGAAACTCGGCACAGGGATGGTGGGAACTCCTCATAATGGGCACAGCAGGTGTACAGACCTGGAAACTCAGCACAGGGATGGTGGGAACCCCTCATAATGGGCACAGCGGGTGTACAGACCTGGAAACTCAGCACAGGGATGGTGGGAACTCCTCATAATGGGCACAGTGGGTGTACAGACCTGGGAACTCAGCACAGGGATGGTGGGAACCCCTCATAATGGGCACAGCAGGTGTACAGACCTGGAAACTCAGCACAGGGATGGTGGGAACCCCTCATAATGGGCACAGTGGGTGTACAGACCCGGGAACTCAGCACAGGGATGGTGGGAACCCCTCATAATGGGCACAGTGGGTGTACAGACCTGGGAACTCAGCACAGGGATGGTGGGAACCCCTCATAATGGGCACAGTGGGTGTACAGACCCGGGAGCTCAGCACAGGGATGGTGGGAACCCCTCATAATGGGCACAGTGGGTGTACAGACCTGGGAACTCAGCACAGGGATGGTGGGAACTCCTCATAATGGTCACAGCGGGTGTACAGACCCGGGAACTCAGCACAGGGATGGTGGGAACTCCTCATAATGGTCACAGCGGGTGTACAGACCCGGGAACTCAGCACGGGGATGGTGGGAACTCCTCATAATGGTCACAGCGGGTGTACAGACCTGTGAACTCAGCACAGGGATAGTGGGAAACCCTCATAATGGGCACAGCAGATGTACAGACCTGGAAACTCAGCACAGGGATGGTGGGAACCCCTCATAATGGGCACAGCGGGTGTACAGACCCAGAAGCTTCCCAAAAGAGGCCACCAGAGACTATCAGGATTTAACTGTCCAGCATCTCCAGCCACACCTCCCAACATTTTGAGATGGGAATGAGGGACACCCATTATAAAAAGTATGCAGGCATATTACACGCCCCCTGTCACGCCCCCTTAAAGGAGAATTATACAAAAAAATTATCAGTTAAACCTACAAGTGCTTTTTATTAGCCTTATTATTCCTTTATATCGGCTTTTGACATTTACAAATGTAGCAATTTACAAAGCAGATGACAGGCTTAGTATGGGAAACACCTTTTTGAAAGGTAAAAAGTGCATTTTATTTACAACTCTACAGATCAGACCACAATGGGGAAGAAAGAGGGACTGCGGGACTTTGGCCCACATCAGGGACAGTCCCTCCAAATCCGGGACAGTTGCCTCCAGCACCGTCCCGTCCCCATCCATGTCCCCCCCCCCCCCATCATATACACACATGGGAATGCATATTGTCACTATTCTGGAGATATTGAAGTAACAGAATTCTTCCATTGGGATCTCTCTGCTGATTGGACGCCGGAGGACGATACGGGTCCCCGCACTCCCCTCACTCCCCTCCTAATAAAATAATTGCCGATGTCTTCAGGCCAAACGGTATTTGGGAGTTGAGTGGTGGATAATTATTGTCACGGTGCTGCAGAGATCTCCTGAAACTCAGCCGTTTCCTGGGATTTGTTGGCCCTGGCTGGGAAGCCACTCAGGCAGGTGTGTTCCGGGGCGCCCCCCCCCCCCCCCCCGATCGATTATTCATCACAGAGCATTTCTCTATCCCGGGATAAAGAGAACCAGTAATTTATTTATGGGATTGAGAACAGAGAAAATCCTAGAGATACAAATAAGCTTTATTAACATTTAAGCAATGTAATAATTATAACGGGCACAGCGGGTGTACAGACCCGGGAACTCAGCACAGGGATGGTGGGAACCCCTCATAATGGGGCACAGCGGGTGTACAGACCCGGGAACGCAGCACAGGGATGGTGAGAACCCCTCATAATGGGCACAGCGGGTGTACAGACCCAGGAACTCAGCACAGGGATGATGGGAACCCCGCATAATGGGGCACAGCGGGTGTACAGACCCGGGAACTTAGCACAGGGATGGTGGGGACCCCTCATAATGGGCACAGCGGGTGTACAGACCAGGGGACTCAGCACAGGGATGGTGGAGACCCCTCATAATGGGCACAGCGGGTGTACAGACCCGGGAACTCAGCACAGGGATGGTGGGAACCCCTCGTAATGGGGCACAGCGGGTGTACAGACCCGGGAACTCAGCACAGGGATGGTGGAAACCCCTCATAATGGGGCACAGCAGGTGTACAGACCCGGGAACTTAGCACAGGGATGGTAGGGACCCCTCATAATGGGCACAGCAGGTGTACAGACCCGGGAACTCAGCACAGGGATAGTGGGAACCCCTCATAATGGGCACAGCGGGTGTACAGACCTGGGAACTCAGCACAGGGATGGTGGGAACCCCTCATAATGGGCATAGTGGGTGTACAGACCCGGGAACTCAGCACAAGGATGGTGGGAACCCCTCATAATGGGGCACAGCGGGTGTACAGACAGGGAACTCAGCACAGGGATGGTGGAAACCCCTCATAATGGGCACAGCAGGTGTACAGACCACATTACTCAGCACAGGGATGGTGGGAACCCCTCATAATGGGCACAGCAGGTGTACAGACCTGGGAACTCAGCACAAGGATGGTGAGAACCCCTCATAATGGGCACAGCAGGTGTACAGACCCGTGAACTCAGCACAGGGATGGTGGGAACCCCTCATAATGGGCACAGCAGGTGTACAGACCCTGGAACTCAGCACAGGGATGGTGAGAACCCCTCATAATGGGCACAGCAGGTGTACAGACCCGGGAACTCAGCACAGGGATGGTGGGAACCCCTCATAATGGGGCACAGCGGGTGTACAGACCTGGGAACTCAGCACAGGGATGGTGAGAACCCCTCATAATGGGCACAGCGGGTGTACAGACCCGGGAACTCAGCACAGGGATGGTGAGAACCCCTCATAATGGGCACAGCGGGTGTACAGACCTGGGAATTGATAAGGTGAATTGTTGCTTGTGCAATTCGTTTAATTCCGAATTTTATTTTTAACAAATTTAGACAAATTCGTTAATTCAGAAATATCCGAATTTGCTCATTTTCGATTTTTCGAAAATTTAGAGTTTCTAAAATGTAAAAATTTTGGGATTCGATATCTGGAAAAAAAAATCAAAATTTCGTAAATTCTAAAATTTCGGAAATTCTCAAATTTCGGAAATTCCGAATTTCGGAAATTCCGAATTTCGGAAATCTGAACATTAAAAGGAACAAAAATCTGAAATAATAACTAACTAATAATAAATAACTAATAATAACTAACTAATATTAAATAACTAACTAATACTAAATATTAAATTATAGGTATTGGAATTTCCTTTCAAATTTGTCTGTTAGTAAATATAAGGAATACAAATTTATCCGAAGTTAAGAATTGTCCGAAATAAAGAATGCTGCATCTAAAATTAATTAATGGAAAAAAAAATAACAACAATTAAAATGATAAAAACATTTCATTATTATTTATTACAAATTTGTTCTGTTCCATTAGTTTTGATACGGCATTCAGTATTTCAGATAATTCGAAACTTCGGATAAATTCGTATTCGTTACGTTCACTAACAGCCAAAACATTTTATTTTTTATTTTCGAATTCCAAATTTCCAAAAATTCGAAAATTCTGACATTTGGAATTTAAAAAAATGGAAAATCCTAAAATGGAAAAAAATCAGAAATTCAAAAGATTTTTGAATTTACATTTTTTTAAAATAATTTTTTATTTTTAAAAGCAAGAAATTAATGAAATGAAAACTAAGGAATTTTCCGGCAGTGCCCATGTCCGCCGTATAGAGGACTGTAGGATCCACAAGGAATAGGAAAGATCTTCCTTTTCGCTGTCCGGTGTCCCCCTTAAAAAAAAATTGCGGCCGCTCGCCCCCCTAATTAGGACCAACGCACCCCCAGCGTCACCGAAGTGCAGCAGCGGGCTCTTCCTGTGGGCTCTATAAACGCGGGATTGTGGGTCGTCCTGCTTTTCATTAGGGGACACCCAGCTGTGTCGTCCTGGAAGGTCTGCCGGGGCCCCCCCCCACCCCCCCCCTCGTTCTTGTTAACATCCTAGAACAAGAGGAAGTGGGATCCCAGAGAGCCGTTTACAAGGAGCTCCGACTTCAAAGGCCCCTCAGTGACTCTATTAAAGTGCTTGTTGGCAAATTGCTGGGGACAGTCTGGAGAGTGTCGCCGCACAGCCGTGTCACCTCTCCTTATAAGCCGAGAAATGTGACTGCGTGCTCGAGACACCGTGACACCGCGACACAGACACCGTCACACCGCGACACCGCGACACCGCGACAAACCAAGACAAAGAGACACAGAGACCCCGCGACACAGAGACCGTGACACCGCGACACAGACACCGTCACACCGCGTCACCGCGACAAACCAAGACAAAGAGACTGTACATACTTGCCAACTGTCCCGTTTTTAACGGGACAGTCCCGTCAAATAGGACCTAGTCCCGGCTAATTTAGCCTGCCGGGACTTGTCCCGGCTAGTGGGTCCCCGGATTCATTGGTGGCACCCAAATCCATTGTTGACAGCCTAGCTATCTAGCAGGACATGCAGCCGTGTGACCAATCACCATGGATCCAGCGATCCAGTGATTGGGGGTAAGCCAGGGGCATATGGCTGCAGGGAGATTGAGTGGATCTGTCAGGTTGATGTCGGGGTGGGCGGGCCAATATCCGGAGCTCCGCCCCTTTGTTAGACAACCCAGAGCATAGTGAGCGGGAAGTACTGGAAGTGAAGGTGCCCAGCAGCTGACCAGCGTCTCTCTCCCTCTGACTTTCTGCTACAATGGCAGCCGATCCCCAGCCTGGTATTCTCTCCCTGCACTCAGCTCAGTGCTGTAATGTCGACTCTCTCTCCTGCATGATTTTCTATTTACCTTGTAAGTTTGTTACTCCTCCCCCTTGTAGACACTGGTCCTGCTCACATTCTCCCTTCTATGTACAGCTGATAGTGCCCAGAATATGTCTCCATGCAATCACCCCTGTGCTCTCCTTCTGTCTCACATCACAGGGGATCTCATTCCTCCAACTCTCTGCCCCAACAAGCCTGTGTATTGTTTTCTACCATCCTCCTGACTCAGCCTATCTTCTCCAGCATGGCTTCTCACTCTTCTCTTCTAGTGCCATGCTTCCTCAATTCTGATACAAATCTCCCATCCCCCTATCTAATGCAACTTCTACTCCCCCTCTACACTATCATCACCCCTTACACACCCCATCCCCCTCTATACATCCATGTATCACACAGCCCAGACACCACTATGAAACCCTTCACTGACTCATCTGGTTAATGTGTCCTATGTTCTATCGCCCATCGCTTAGATCTGTCATTATAGGAATCTAAGCTATAGTCCAATTGTATTCATAACTCCAGGTCAGTCCTATTTCCTCACCTATAATAACCTCCTCGCTGGGCTCACACGTGTGCGATCACAGACATCGCATGTGATTTGCACCGCATTGCTGTGCACATCATATGCAATGTCTGTGCGATGCAAATTCAGCCATTCAAACTGTATGGCTGAAATCGCATCTACACCAGAATGGTGCAGGACTTTTTTTTGGTCCTCACTGAAATCAGATCGCATGGGTGTGACACTTCTGGGTGTGAACACCCATGCGATCCGATTCCTGCACCATTTTACCGTTTACACAGCAATCTGAGAACTGATCTGGGGGTGTCATTGGCTTTCTATTGACACACGCAGAGGTTCGCAGATGTCAGTGTGAACCGTCTGATGTGATTCGGGAACCTGCACAGGATTCACAGGCTTTCTCACATCACACCAATGTATACCCAGCCTTAATCATGTCACTATATTTCTATTTTTTATTTGTTTATTTTTTCAGAATTTTTAAAACAGTTTTTCAATGGATATTGAGCCCAGGTTCACACTGACAGGGGGAATTAAATCATGCACGTTCAGCTGAACTCACACAATTTCATTCCCATAGGTCAGTCCCAACTTCAGAGGCGATTCCAGAGACATCTGTCTGGGTTGCGGTACAGATGTCTATGGAAATTGCACCCCGAAGTCGCTGTGCTGCAAATTGTCCCTGGATTTTTTTTTCAAATGTTGGCAACTATGAGAGACACAGAGACCCCGCGGCACAGAGACCCCGCGACACAGAGACCCCGCAACACAGAGACCCCGCAACACAGAGACACTGCGACACTGCAACACTGACAGTGAGCCCCCCGCGATACAGAGACCCCGTGACCCCGTGACGCAGAGACCCCATGACGCAGAGACCCAGCGACACTGCGACCCCGCGACACTGAGACCCCGTGACACTGAGACCCCGTGACACTGAGACCCCGTGACACTGAGACCCCGCGACACTGCGACCCCGCGACACTGCGACCCCGCGACACTGAGACCCCGCGACACAGAGACCCCGCAACACAGAGACCCCGCAACACAGAGACACTGCGACACTGCAACACTGACAGTGAGCCCCCCGCGATACAGAGACCCCGTGACCCCGTGACGCAGAGACCCCATGACGCAGAGACCCAGCGACACTGCGACCCCGCGACACTGAGACCCCGTGACACTGAGACCCCGTGACACTGAGACCCCGTGACACTGCGACCCCGTGACACTGCGACCCCGCGACACTGCGACCCCGCGACACTGCGACCCCGCGACACTGCGACCCCGCGACACAGAGACCCCGCGACACAGAGACCCCGCGACACAGAGACCCCGCGACACAGAGACCCCGCGACACAGAGACCCCGCGACACAGAGACCCCGCGACACTGAGACACTGTGACACGGAGACCCCATCTCCTATCTCTCATCATCTCCCATCATCTCATCGTCTCCTGAAATACTCTGCACTGCTGGGGGACTCTGCTCCTTCCTCTATAACTCTCCTCTCCTGATATACTCTGCACTGCTGGAGGACTCTGCTCCTCCCTCTATAACTCTCCTCTCCTGATATACTCTGCTCTGCTGGAGGACTCTGCTCCTTCCTCTATAACTCTCCTCTCCTGATATACTCTGCTGGAGTACTCTGCTCCTTCCTCTATAACTCTCCTCTCCTGAAATACTCTGCTGGAGGACTCTGCTCCTTCCTCTATAACTCTCCTCTCCTGAAATACTCTGCACTGCTGGAGGACTCTGCTCCTCCCTCTATAACTCTCCTCTCCTGATATACTCTGCACTGCTGGAGGACTCTGCTCCTCCCTCTATAACTCTCCTCTCCTGATATACTCTGCTGGAGGACTCTGCTCCTTCCTCTATAACTCTCCTCTCCTGATATACTCGGCACTGCTGGAGGACTCTGTTCCTTCCTCTATAACTCTCCTCTCCTGAAATACTCTGCTCTGCTGGAGGACTCTGCTCCTACCTCTATAACTCTCCTCTCCTGAAATACTCTGCTGGAGGACTCTGCTCCTTCCTCTATAACTCTCCTCTCCTGATATACTCTGCACTGCTGGAGGACTCTGCTGCTTCCTCTATAACTCTCCTCTCCTGAAATACTCTGCTCTGCAGGAGGACTCTGCTCCTACCTCTATAACTCTCCTCTCCTGATATACTCTGCTCTGCTGGAGGACTCTGCTCCTTCCTCTATACTACTCTACTTCTAGGGTTAGGATAAGTGTTATGAAGTTCACCTTCGTTCTTTGAAGGAAAACCTCGACTCTTCTGTTGCATTCGAGAAAACGATATTGATGGGTCCCGTGGCAAGGAAAGTGTTAATGTTGGTGTAATTTATCTTGGCATCACCAGTCATTACTCCAGCAAACTCCCATAATGAGGATTTCATCTCTGGATCAACAGTGAGGCATTGTAGATGACAACAAGGCTGAGCAAACAGCCCCCAGATACGTCTGTGCGCTCGCTGCTGCTGCTGCTGCCGGAGAAGCTGCTTATAGATATGAATGAGTAAGGATGAGCTTCTGGGTTCAGGCTGAAGCTTTACCCACCACACCAAGCCTGTCCACAGGTCGGCAAGGGCCGGGCAAAATGACCAACTTTGCCCATTCGCCCACCTGAACCCCAGCACCATGGATCTGTCATTGTGTGATGGTAGCATCACCAAACACAAGCCACACCGAAATCTATAGTGCTACTGCCACTAAATGACAGATCCCCGACAGCTGTCTGTAGGTCACTATTAAAGAGTTAAATCTTACTGCTCTGAGACATTAAACAAGCAGGTTTATATCATCCCCCCAAGCATGGAAGTTAAAGGATTTGTAGATTTTTATTGTTGCCATGGATCTGTCATTGTGTGATGGTGGAACCACCAAACAGAGGCCAGCCGGGGATCTATAGTGCTACTGCCACTGAATGACAGATCCCTGACTGCTGTTTGTAAGTCACTATTAAAGTGTTAAATCTTACTTCTCTGTCACTTCTCATGCAGGTTTATGTCATCCGATGGTGGAACCACCAAACACAAGCCAGCCGGGGCTCTGCGGTGCTACTGGCACTAAATGACAGACCCCCGACTGCTGTTTGTAACTCACTGTTAACGGGGTTATATTGTACTGTTCCGTCACATATAGTTTATAGTGTCGTTTATATAGTCCTCCACTCCAGACATGGAATTAAAAAAGTTTTGTGAATTATTATTGTTGCTGCCATGGATCTGTCATTTTGTGATGGTAGAACTACAAAACATAAGCCAGCCGGGGATCTATAGTGCTACCGCCACTAAATGACAGACCCCCGACTACTATAAGTTAAATCTTATTGCTCTGTCACTTCACGTCGGTTTAAATCGTCCTCCAAATATGGAATTTAATGGATTTGTGAATTTTTATTGTTGCCATGGATCTGTCATTGTGTGATAGTAGCACCATCAAACATAACAAGCCAGACAGGGATCTGCGGTGCTACTGTCACTAAATGACAGATCCCCGACTGCTGTCTGTAGATCACTTTTAAAGAGTTATATTGTACGGTTTTGTCACTTCACATTCCGGTTTAAATCATACTTCAAACATCCTTCAAACATGGAATTTAAAGGATTTGTGGATTTCTATTATTGCCATGGATCTGTCATTGGGTGATGGTGGAACCGCCAAACGCAAGCCAGCCGGGAGCGCTGTGGTGCTACTGCCACTAAATGACAGATCCCTGACTGCTGTTGTAGGTCACTAATAATGGGTTATATCGTACTGTTCTGTCACTTCCTTCTCATGCCGGTTTATGTTTTGCTCCAAAAGGATTTGCGGTGCTACTGCCACTAAATGACAGATCCCCGGCTGCTGTCTGTAAGTCACTTTTAAAAAGTTAAATCTTATTTCTCTGTCACTTCTCATGCCGGTTTACATCATCCTCCAAACATGGAATTTAAAGGATTTGTGAATTTTTATTGTGTTGCCATGGATCTGTCATTGTGTGATGGTGGAACCACCAAACACAAGCCAGCTGGTGATCTGCGGTGCTACTGCCACTAAATGACAGATCCCCGGCTGCTGTCTGTAGGTCACTATTAAAGAGTTATATTGTACTGTTCCATCACTTCTCATGCTGGTTTATGTCCTCTTTCAAACATCAGATACGCCGACGTAAGTCCAAATGTGCGCCGTCGTATCTTTACGCCGATTTCCGCTGCTAGATACCTTCGAAAAAATAGGCTTCCTCCGCCCGACGTAACTTGCCTACGCCGGCGTATCGTTGGCGCATATTTACGCTGCCCGCAAGGGGCGCTTCCATTGATTTACGCGTCGAATATGTAAATGACCGAGATACGCCGATTCACAAACGTACTTGCGCCCGTCGCTGTAATATACGCCGTTTACGTAAGGCGTACGTCCGGCATAAAGTTATTCCACCTGAAGGTGGCGCAACCCACGCCAAGGTATGGACGTCGGAACAGCCGCTGTCGTATTTTACATCGTTTACGTAGTACTACGTGAAGGATTTGCGGTGCTACTGCCACTAAATGACAGATCCCCGGCTGCTGTCTGTAAGTCACTTTTAAAGAGTTATATCGTACTGTTCTGTCACTTTTAATACCAGTTTGTATCGTCCTCCAAACATGGAATTTATAGGACTTGTGTGTTTTTATTTTTGCCATGGATCTGTCATTTTGTGGTGGTGGAACCACCAAGCATGAGTCAGCTGGGGATCTATAGCTGGGGATCTATAGTGGGGATCTATAGTGCTACTGCCACTAAATGACAGACCCCCGACTGCTGTCTGTAGGTCACTTTTAAAAAGTTAAATCTTATTTCTCTGTCACTTTATATCGTCCTCCAAACATGGAATTTAAAGGATTTGTGGATTTTTATTGTTGCCATGGATCTGTCATTGTGTGATGGTGGCACTACAAAACATAAGCCAGCCGGGGATCTGTGGTGCTACTGCCACTAAATGACAGTTCCCTGTCTGCTGTTGTAAGTCACTAATAAAGAGTTATATCGTACTGTTCTGTCACTTCTCATGCCGGTTTATGTTTTGCTTCAAACACGGAACTTAAAGGATTTGCGGTGCTACTGCCACTAAATGACAGACCCCCGACTGCTGTCTGTAGGTCACTTTTAAAAAGTTAAATCTTATTTCTCTGTCACTTCTCATGCCGGTTTATATCGTCCTCCAAACATGGAATTTAAAGGATTTGTGGATTTTTATTGTTGCCATGGATCTGTCATTGTGTGATGGTGGCACTACAAAACATAAGCCAGCCGGGGATCTGTGGTGCTACTGCCACTAAATGACAGTTCCCTGTCTGCTGTTGTAAGTCACTAATAAAGAGTTATATCGTACTGTTCTGTCACTTCTCATGCCGGTTTATGTTTTGCTTCAAACACGGAACTTAAAGGATTTGCGGTGCTACTGCCACTAAATGACAGATCCCCGGCTGCTGTCTGTAAGTCTATATCGTACTGTTCCATTACTTTTAATGCCGGTTTATATCGTCCTCCAAACATGGAATTTAAAGGATTTGTGGATTTTTATTGTTGCCATGGATCTGTTGTCATTGTGTGATGGTGGCACCACAAAACATAAGCCAGCCAGGGAATCTGCGGTGCTACTGCCACTAAATGACAGATCCCTGACTGCTGAAAAGTTAAATCTTATTTCTCTGTCACATGCTGGTTTATATCATCATTGGTTGCATCATTCTTCCTCCTGAGGTCTCAGCTTCTTCTAAAAGAAGATTTCATCCCGCAGCAGATCTCCGCTTTTGTTAGTAATGGACAGAGGACGTTTTTGTGTTCCCATCCATGTCCCCATTGGAAAGATATAACCTCTCTTCCTGTTCTGGTGACCACACAGGAAGTGACATAACAACTCCCCCCGTCAATAGGAAATGAGAGCCTAGACCTCAAGCACAAACTGATCTTGTGGAAATCAGTAATAATCGCCCTACCATCCATGACAGCCATTTCCAGGGTAGTAACCACAACCTTAAGGGCCCCGGTGCAAGAAATCATGAAGGACCCCCCACCACCCGATGTGCCATGTGACAGGAGAGGGGGCCATGTGACAGGAGAGGGGCAGTGTGACAGGAGAGGGGAGCCATGTGACAGGAGAGGGGGCTGTGTGACAGAAGAGGGGCTGTGTGACAGGAGAAGGGGGCTGTGTGACAGGAGAGGGGCAGTGTGACAGGAGAGGGGAGCCATGTGACAGGAGAGGGGGCAGTGTGACAGAAGAGGGGAGCCATGTGACAGGAGAGGGGGCTGTGTGACAGGAGAGGGGCAGTGTGACAGGAGAGGGGCAGTGTGACAGGAGAAGGGGGCTGTGTGACAGGAGAAGGGGGCTGTGTGACAGGAGAGGGGACAGGAGAGGGGGCAGTGTGACAGGAGAGGGGAGCCATGTGACAGGAGCGGGGGCAGTGTGACAGAAGAGGGGAGCCATGTGACAGGAGAGGGGGCTGTGTGACAGGAGAGGGGCAGTGTGACAGGAGAAGGGGGCTGTGTGACAGGAGAAGGGGGCAGTGTGACAGGAGAGGGGGCAGTGTGACAGGAGAGGGGCAGTGTGACAGGAGAGGGGAGCCATGTGACAGGAGAGGGGGCAGTGTGATCGGAGAAGGGGGCAGTGTGACAGAATAGGGGAGCCATGTGACAGGAGAGGGGGTTGTGTGACAGGAGAGGGGGCTGTGTGAGGGGGTTGTGTGACAGGAGAGGGGGCAGTGTGACAGGAGAGGGGGCAGTGTGACAGGAGAGGGGGCAGTGTGACAGGAGAGGGGGCAGTGTGACAGGAGAGGGGCAGTGTGACAGGAGAAGGGAGCCATGTGACAGGAGAGGGGGAAGTGTGACAGAAGAGGGGGCTGTGTGACAGGAAGAGGGGGCTGTGTGAGGGGGCTGTGTGACAGGAGAAGGGGGCAGTGTGACAGGAGGAGGGAGCCATGTGACAGGAGAGGGGGTTGTAGGACAGGAGAGGGGGCTGTGTGACAGGAGAGGGTGCTGTGTGACAGGAGAGGGGTCTGTGTGACAGGAGAGGGGGAAGTGTGACAGGAGAGGGGGAAGTGTGACAGGAGAGGGGGCTGTGTGACAGGGGAAGGGGGCAGTGTGACAGGAGAGGGGGCTGTGTGACAGGAGAGGGGTCTGTGTGACAGGAGAGGGGTCTGTGTGACAGGAGAGGGAGCCATGTGACAGGAGAGGGGGCTGTGTGACAGGAGAGGGGGCTGTGTGACAGGAGAGGGGGTTGTGTGATTGGAGAGGGGACTGTGGACAGACAGGTGGAGTGCTGTGTGACAGGTGAGAGTGCTGTGTGACAGGAGAGGGAGCCATGTGACAGGAGAGGGGGCCTGTGTGACAGGAGAGGGGGTTGTGTGATGGGAGAGGGGACTGTGTGACAGACAGGTGAGAGTGCTGTGTGACAGGTGAGAGTGCTGTGTGACAGGAGAGGGAGCCATGTGACAGGAGAGGGAGCCGTGTGACAGGAGAGGGGGCTGTGTGACAGGAGAGGGGGCTGTGTGATGGGAGAGGGGACTGTGTGACAGACAGGTGAGAGTGTTGTGTGACAGGTGAGAGTGCTGTGTGACAGGAGAGGGGGCTGTGTGACAGGAGAGGGGGCTGTGTGACAGGAGAAGGGGCTGTGTGACCGGAGAAGGGGCTGTGTGACCGGAGAAGGGGCTGTGTGACAGGAGAGGGGGCTGTGTGACAGGAGAGGGGGCCGTGTGACAGGAGAGGGGGCCATGTGACAGGAGGTGAAGCCATGTGACAGGAACGGGGCCGTGTGACAGGAGAGGGGGCCGTGTGACAGGAGAGGGGCAGTGTGACAGGAGGGGGAGCCATGTGACAGGAGAAGGGGCTGTGTGACAGGAGAAGGGGGCTGTGTGACAGGAGAGCAGGAAAAAGACCCTAAAGTACAGCCAGAGCTACAATGTAATGGTTTACATCAAAGCCTATTCATGTGTTAGAATGGCCCAGTCACAGTCCAGACCTAAATACCATTGAGAATCTGTGGCAAGACTTGAAAATTGCTGATCACAGACGCTCTCCATCCATGACAGAGACAGAGATATTTTACAAAGAACGGGCAGAAATGTTCCTCTCTAGATGTGCAAAGCTGGTAGAGACACCCCCAAAAAGACTTGTAGAGAAAGGGGGTTCTACAAAGTATTGACTCCGGGGGGCGCCATTCAAATGCCCCCTCCCCCCACACTTTTCACACATTTATTTGTATCATTTATAATTTTCCTTCCACTTCACAATCATGTGACACTTTGTGTCTCTCACATAAAATCCCAATAAAATACATTTACTTTTTTTGGGTGTGACATGAGAAAAGGTGGAAAATTTCAAAGGGTATGAATACTTTCTCAAGGCTCTGTAGTAAGAATAGGAACATTTTGCCGCCGGACTCCCCTAAAACCCCAGCTGGCTGGCATGCCCTGCCAGGAACCGCGCACAACCCAAAATATTAGTTCTGGGTGGATCTCGGAGGTCCGTGCCTCCAGGTTCCTGGCGGTGTCAGCGCATTGCCGCCCCCCCCCTCCCCGGCGGCAGCCACCGCCGCGTGCTAATTGCCCGGCTGATCCGCCCGTGGGTAACAATCCCTATGAATGTTTACCAGACACTTAAGCTCCTTCTGTGTCTATTTGTCGAAGTTGTTGCTCCTTAAGGCAGCTTGGCTCGGGTCTCTTCCAGGCAAACACCTCGACCACGCGCCTAGCAGCAAAATGGCAGCCGCCTCCGCGAAGACCGGAGCAATTAGAGGCCGTTGGTTCCCATTGTAAATATCTGGGGGGGGGGGGGGCAGACGTGGGTTTACAGACCGTAAATTCAGCGAGCTCAGCTGAGAACAACCGACGAAAGAGAGAGATTTGATTTGGCGTCTGGTCTGCGGTCCCCCTGATAAGTACGGCGGGAATGTGAGGTGTCACCAATGTGCGGCGGGAATGTGAGGTGTCACCATCGTGTCCCCAAAAATAAAAAAATTCCTCCCCTGAGCTCTGAGATTTTATTTGTAAACAAATGCAGCTTTTTATTCTTATTATTGTAACATTTAAATACATTGTTATTAATAATCCGATACATTGTATCCTCATACTAATCATTTCAGTGTAAAGCCACTGTGCCCATCAAACGCAGCCACTGTGCCCATAAAATGCAGCCACTGTGCCCATAAAATGCAGTCACTGTGCCCATAAAATGCAGCCACTGTGCCCATCAGACGCAGCCACTGTGACATCAAATGCAGTCACTGTGCCCATAAAATGCAGCTACTGTGCCCATCAGACGCAGCCACTGTGCCATCAAATGCAGTCACTGTATCATCAAACGCAGCCACTGTGCCCATAAAATGCAGCCACTGTGCCATCAAAAGCAGCTACTGTGCCCATCAAATGCAGCCACTGTGCCCATAAATTGCCACCACTATGTCAGCAAATGCAGCCACTGTGCCATCAAACGCAGCCACTGTGCCCATCAAACGCAGCCACTGTGCCCATCAAACTCAGCCACTGTGCCCATCAAACTCAGCCACTGTGCCCATCAAACACAGCCACTGTGCCCATCAAACTCAGCCACTGTGCCCATCAAACACAGCCAATGTGCCCATCAATTGCTGCTACTGTGCCCATCAAATGCAGCCACTGTGCCCATCAAACGCAGCTACTGTTCCAATCAAATGCAGCCACTGTGCCCATCAAATGCAGCCACTGTGCCCATCAAACGCAGCCACTGTGCCATTAAACGCAGCCACTGTGCCATCAAACGCAGCCACTGTGCCCATCAAACTCAGCCACTGTGCCCATCAAACGCAGCCACTGTGCCCATCAAACACAGCCACTGTGCCCATCAAACGCAGCCACTGTGCCCATCAAACGCAGCCACTGTGCCCATCAAACGCAGCTACTGTTCCCATCAAAAGCAGCCACTGTGCCCATCAATTGCCGCTACTGTGCCCCATCAAATGCTGCCAGTGTCCCCTATCAGATGCTGCCTGCACTTACCTGTCTCGGAGCGGGTCAGCTTCAGTCTCCTGCACATCCTCCATGTCTTCTTCTGTCCTCTCTCAGGCGTCCAATCACAGCGCCTGATGTTTCAGCCAATCAGGTGACCGGTAACAGACCCGGCAACCTAATTGGCTGAAAGGCGGATTCAGCATTAGCAAAGCGAATGCCTTGGCTTTCCTAACACACAGCAGAGTGACCTGTGAGCGCCCAGCATGGCGCCCGCTGTTCACATTTTTAGGCGCCTAATGAAGCCTACGGCTCTAATCAGGTGCTTCCAAAAAACACCCCCGCCGGTGAAATTCAGGTGCCCGGCGCCCGAAAAGGGGGTGTTACTAGAGCTACGAAATTCTCATAAAACAGAATACAACTTCCTGTGATGATGTCATTTATTGCATTGTAATGTGTGCTTTCATTTCCGAGCATGCGCGGTCTTGGTCACTCCATTTTATACGGACAAATTCTGAGAATTGTACGTTCTGGTATCAGACGGGAACAATTTTTGGTTCTTGTACCTTTGGATATTTTTGCATGAACTGTCGTGATCGACTCTCGAAAGCCGCGTACTAGCGATCAGATTATCGGACCAGCGCTCCAAAAGCGATATTTATGCTCCGATTTTCTCTTCCTGTGTATTAGGCCTAAGCCGACTTTACTATTTCTGTCCTGCGGGAAAAAGGTGCAAAATAGTCCGCTTTCCCGCAATGTACAGATACAATCTGATCCTCGTGTAAAAGTACGACAAAGCCATTCAATCCCAATGGCACCCCCATAGATCTGCAAATGTTCGGTGCCACCGTACCACGCGTGTCAGGGTAGCAGGGTTCTCTAAAGGGATCAGGGACTTCTTCTGAGTGTTTCCCGCACCCGAGGCAGCCCATTGACATGAAGAGACGGCTCCACACGTGACGCAGAATCTCCCTGATGGGGGAATGGAGTCTAATAAATAAGCTCTGTAGTATTTCCTTAATAATGCTGATGTGTCATTTCTTACTCCACTGCAATGGGGAGACCAGAACGAGATCTTCTTCTTCTTTAGCTTCCTTCTTCTTTCTTCCCCTTCCTTCTTCTTCCTTCTTCTTTCTTCCCCTTCCTTCTTCTTTCTTCCCCTTCCTTCTTCTTCCTTCTTCTTTCTTCCCCTTCCTTTTATTTCCTTCTTCTTCTTCTTTCTTCCCCTTTCTACTTCTTTCTTCCCCTTCCTTCTTCTTCCTTCTTCTTTCTTCCCTTTCCTTTTTCTTCCTTCTTCTTTCTTCCCCTTTCTTCTTCTTCCTTCTTCTTTCTTCCTCTTTCTACTTCTTTCTTCCCCTTCCTTCTTCTTCCTTCTTCTTTCTTCCTCTTTCTACTTCTTTCTTCCTCTTCCTTCTTCTTCCTTTTTCTTTCTTCCTCTTTCTACTTCTTTCTTCCCCTTCCTTCTTCTTCTTTCTTCTTCTTTCTTCCCCTTCCTTCTTGTTTCTTCCCCTTCCTTCCCCTTCCTTCTTCCTTCTTCCCCTTTCTCCTTCTTTCTTCCCCTTTCTTCTTTTCCCCTTCCTGCTTCCCTTTCTTTCTTCTTTCTTCCTTCTTCTTTCTTCCCCTTCCTTCTTCTTTCTTCCCCTTCCTTCTTCTTTCTTCCCCTTTCTTCTTTCCCCTTCCTGCTTCCCCCTTCTTTCTTCTTTCTTCCCCTTCCTTCTTCTTTCTTCTTCCCCTTCCTTCTTCTTTCTCCCCCTTTCTTCTTCTTTCCCCTTCCTTTTTCTTTCTTCCCCTTTCTTCCCCTTCCTTCTTCTTTCTTCCCCTTCCTTCTTCTTCCTTCTTCTTTCTTCCCCTTCCTTCTTCTTTCTTCCCCTTCCTTCTTCTTTCTTCCCCTTTCTTCTTTCCCCTTCCTGCTTCCCCCTTCTTTCTTCCTTCTTCCCCTTCCTTCTTCTTTCTTCTTCCCCTTCCTTCTTCTTTCTTCCCCTTTCTTCTTCTTTCCCCTTCCTTCTTCTTTCTTCCCCTTTCTTCCCCTTTCTTCTTCTTTCTTCCCCTTTCTTCTTCTTTCTTCCCCTTTCTTCTTCTTTCTTCCCCTTTCTTCTTCTTTCTTCCCCTTTCTTCCCCTTTCTTCTTCTTTCTTCCCCTTTCTTCTTCTTTCTTCCCCTTTCTTCTTTTCCCCTTCTTTCTCCTTTTTCTTTCTTCCCCTTTCTTCCCTCCCCTTCCTTCTTCTTTCTTTCTTCCCCTTCCTTCTTCTTTCTTCCCCTTCCTTCTTCTTTCTTCTTTCCCCTTCCTGCTTCCCCTTCTTTCTTCTTCTTCTTCTTTCTTCCCCTTTCTTCTTCTTTCTTCTTCTTCTTTCTTCCCCTTTCTTCTTTCTTCCCCCTTCTTCTTTCCCCTTCTTTCTTCCCCTTGCTTCTTTTTTCCCCTTCCTTATTTCTTCCCCTTTCTCTGTGCCGGGAACGCAGTGGCGTCATTCTTGCGGCGTGTAGGCGTTAAACCCCACCCTTTTTGCTGATGAACATATAAGTTACATAGGCAGCAGCAGTAGGTTAACTACTTGAGGCCTGCGGTATAGCCGAAAGATGGCTTCAGCGCGGACCTGCAAATGATGCCGTCATTTGACGTCCGCCCCTTTCCTCGTTCCACACTCCCGAGCACGCAGCGGGGGAATTCTGTGCTGGTCGTGTCCCTTGGACACAGCCAATCACAGATCGCTGTGAACGGCCAATCGGAGTGGCCGTTTGCTATGCGATCTGTGCGGCCAATGAGAGATGATTTCTCTGTAAACATATGAGATCATCGCTCATTGCCCGGCTCTCCCTCCTCACACAGAGACCGCGTGTGAGGAGGGAGAAAGATCTGTGAGTTGCCTAGTCTTTACAGTGCCCATAGGGATCTGTGTCCACCTGTGCCAGTCTGCGCCCACCTGTGCCAATCTGCGCCCACCTGTGCTAATCTGCGCCCACCTGTGCCAGTCTGGGAACACCTGTGCCGTCAGTGATCTGTGCAGTGCCCACCTGTGCCAATCAGTGCCCACCTGTGCCGCTAATCGGTGACCACCTGTGCGGCCAATCAGTGCCCACCTGTGCCAGTCTGTGCCCACCTGTGCTCATCTGCGCCCACCTGTGCCAATCAGTGTCCACCTGTACCGCCAATCAGTGCCCACCTGTACCGCCAATCAGTGCCCACCTGTGCCGCCAATCAGTGCCCAACTGTGCCATCAATCAGTGCCCATCTGTGCCGCCTCGTCTGTGCCACCTCAATGCCCACCTGTGCCAATCAGTGCACATCTGTGCCGCCTCATTTTTTATGATTTGCACTATAGCTTGTAGACTCTAAAACTTTCACACAGACCAAATAATTTCCAAAAATGTTGGGTTATTTTTTTTAAGACATGTAGCAGTATAAATTGTGACCAAAATTTATGAAGAAAAATTAATAATTTGCAAAATTTTATCACAGAAACGAAAAAAAAAAAATAATAATTCAAAATTTTCGGTCTTTTCGGTCTTTTTTCATTTATAGCACAAAAAAATAAAAAACCCAGAGGTGATCAAATACCACCAAAAGAAAGCTCTATTTGTATTAAAAAAAAAAATGACAAAAAAATCATTTGGGTACAGTGTTGCTGAGTAATTGTCACTCAAAGTGTGAGAGCGCTGAAAGCTGAAAATTGGTCGGGGCAGGAGGGGCGTTTAAGTGCCTAGTATGGAAGTGGTTAAGGGTTGTGGTAAAAATGTGGCTGAACCCCCCGTGTTTTTACCATTCCCCCAACCACAAGTGCCCCTTTTTCAAGGTGGTCTGAGGCCCAGCAGGTGAGCTTTTTCCTTCTTCCAGGTAGCAGCACAGCTGAAGCCAATTACCTCCTGTGTAGATAATGCAGTAATTAGGTGTTGGGGGAGATACAATGTAACAACCGCGGAGAGGATCGCATTTTCTGCAGAGGAGTGATTCATTAGCACTTCTGTGTCACAATAACACACATCACCTGTGCTATGGTGAAATGTGTATTAAATGCCCCCTCCCCCACCCCACAATGCACCTGTGTTGCTTCATAAAGAAAAAAATAATCCTCCCCACCCTCCATGGTGATCCTCTGCTGGGACTATTCATGTGTGACAGAGAATGGTAATGATGAGGATCTGTGATGGAAACATTGTATTGTATTATCAGCACACATAGTAATGATGCCCCCCCCGACAAGATATAAAATACAGTGTATAGTGGACCCCTTTCTCCTATTCATTGGAGGGGGGGGGGCAGGACGGGTGTTGGAGCCAATGTTGGACAAAGTCAGAATTCTTAGGCTCCATTCACACCTAGGCGTTTTGTCGCCCTACGCCCGCCGCTGCAGCAGGCTGAAAATTTACATTGTCGGCTATGGAGATGGTTCACATCTCTACGCCGAAACGCCGAACGCCTGAAGCTTGAAACAAGTCCCGGACCCTTTTTTTCAGGCGTCTTCGGCGTTCGGGCATAGCCGACAGTGTAAAAATCACCCCTCCAGCAAAAAAAAAACAAGGAGCGACCTGTCGCCGCAAATCGCGGGGACAAAACGCCTATTTCATGTGGCCGCAATACGCCGCATACCGCCTACGCCTAGGTGTGATCGCAGCCTTAGAGCCCCATTCAGATCTGTGCATGTGCGGAGAGGTTCATTCCTTCGCAGTCCTAGGCTTGCGCCAATGTGCGTTTCTTCCATGCGTTACTGACGCGCATTTCCATCGTGTTTTTGAATTTAGGATTCGGAGTGGACAGAGTTATCGGCTATTGATCGCTGATCGTTTATTAGTATTTGTCGCCAATACATCGAAACGCGCATTACGTTCCCCGCCATTCAATTCTGTCGGCCTCCCAGCTGAGAAACGCTGAACGCGGCGGGCGTGTTGTAATTTCCAAATACACTGCAGGGAAGGGGGGGGGGCGTTATATGGCGGGAAATTTAACATTTATTCATTTCAATCGCAATAGTATGATGGGCCCTTTAAATCTGATGAGGAGATGGCGGTAACATTCCTGCTTGCTTTCATAAATGATACATTGTTGTGTTTTTCCAGGCGTACTTTATTTTCCAAGGATACATTTTGTTTATTTTCCAAGGATACTTTTTTTTTTTATCTTCCATGGATACGTTGTTTATTTTGCGAGGATTCTTATTATATTTTTCCCAATGATACTTTGTTTATTTTCAATGTATACATTTTGTTTATTTTCCAAGGATACGTTTTTGTTTTATTTTCCATGTATGCTTTCTTAATTTGACAAGAATATATTTTTTTTCCAGGGATACGTTTATTTTCAATGTATACGTTTTTGTTTATTTTAAAAGGATACTTTGTTTATTTTCCATGTATACTTTCTTTATTTTATATATATATATATATATATATATATATATATATATATATATATATATATATATATATAAAAAATACATTTTTTTTTGTTTATTTTCCATTTATACTTTCCATGTATATATTTTGTTCATTTTCCAAGGATAAAGTTGTTTATTTTCAAAGTGTCCCTGGAAATGAAATGAACAAAATATATACATGGAAAGTAATGGAAAATAAACAAAAAAAATAAAAAAATGTATTATTGTTATATAATAAAAAAATTATAATATATATATATATATATATATATATATATATATATACATTTGTATTATATAATAATAATAATACATTTCTTTTTTTTTTGTTTGTTTGTTTATTTTTGCCATTTATACTTTCCATGTATATATTTTGTTCATTTCATTTCCCGGGATACTTTGAAAATAAACAACTTTATCCTTGGAAAATGAACAAAATATATACATGGAAAGTATAAATGGCAAAAATAAACAAAAAAAATTATATATATTTTATATATATATATATATATATATATATATATATATATATATATATATATAATATTATATATATATATATATATATATATATATTATATATATAAATTTTAGAGAGAGTGAGATTGAAAGGAAAGAAAGTATGCTTGAAAAATAAACAAAGTATCCTTTTTAAAATAAACAAAATCTATATATTGAAAATAAACAAGTATCCCTGGAAAAAAAAATATATTCTTGGCAAATTAAGATAGTATACATGTAAAATAAATATATATGGAAAATAAAGAAAGTATACATGGAAAATAACGTAAAAACTTATCCTTGGAAAATAAACAAAATGTATACATTGAAAATAAACAAAGTATCCCTGAAAAAAAAAATATTCTTGAAAAATGAACAAAACATATACATGGAATCCTCGCAAAATAAACAACGTATCCATGGAAGATAAAAAAAATATCCTTGGAAAATGAACAAAATATATAGAAAATAAACAAAGAATCCTCAGAAAATAAACAAAAAATTCTCGGAAAATAAACAAAATGTATACATGAAAAAGAAAGAAAGTATCACTGGAATAATAAAATAAAAAATATCCTTCGAAAATAAACAAAATGTATACATGAAAAAGAGCAAAGTATACTTGGATAATAAAATACGCATGGAAAAACACAACAATGTATCATTTATGAAAGTAAGCAGGAATGTTACCGCCAATAGTGTCCGATGTGTCCGCCGCAATATCGCAGTCATAATAAAAATCGCAGATCGCCGCCATTACTAGTAAAAAACAATAATAATGCTATAAATCTATCCCCTATTTTGGAGACGCTATCAGTGTCAGTATCTGTGTGACCCGAGACTCAGCACAGGGATGGTGGGAACCCCTCATAATGGGCGCAGCGGGTGTACAGACCCGGGAACTTGGCACAGGGATGGTGGGAACCCCTCATAATGGGCACAGCGGGTGTACAGACCCAGGAACTCGGCACAGGAATGGTGGGGACTCCTCATAATGGGCACAACGGGTGTACAGACCTGGGAACTCAGCACAAGGATGGTGGGAACCCCTCATAATGGGCACATCAGGTGTACAGACCTGGGAACTCAGCACAGGGATGGTGGGAACCCCTCATAATGGGCACATCAGGTGTACAGACCTGGGAACTCAGCACAGGGATGGTGGGAACCCCTCATAATGGGCACAGCGGGTGTACAGACCGGGGAACTCAGCACATGGATGGTGGGAACCCCTCATAATGGGCACATTAGGTGTACAGACCTGGGAACTCAGCACAGGGATGGTGGGAACCCCTCATAATGGGCACAGCGGGTGTACAGACCCAGAAACTCAGCACATGGATGGTGGGAACCCCTCATAATGGGCACAGCGGGTGTACAGACCCAGGAACTCAGCACAGGGATGGTGGGAACCCCTCATAATGGGCACAGCGGGTGTACAGACCCGGGAACTCAGCACAGGGATGGTGGGAACCCCTCATAATGGGCACAGCGGGTGTACAGACCTGGGAACCCGGCACAGAAATGGTGGGACCCCTCATAATGGGCACAGCGGGTGTACAGACCCGGGAACTCAGCACAGGGATGGTGGGAACCCCTCATAATGGGCACAGCGGGTGTACAGACCCGGGAACTCAGCACAGGGATGGTGGGAACCCCTCATAATGGGCACAGCGGGTGTACAGACCTGGGAACCCGGCACAGAAATGGTGGGACCCCTCATAATGGGCACAGCGGTGTACAGACCCTCCCGGGAACTCAGCACTGCAGGGATGGTGGGAACCCCTCATAATGGGCACAGCGGGTGTACCCAGACCCCCCCGGGAACAAACAGCACAGGGATGGTGGGAACCCCTCATAATGGGCACAGCGGTATTTGTGTTTACAGACCTGGGAACCCGGCACAGAAATGGTGGGACCCAAACTCATAATGGGCACAGCGGGTGTACAGCCACCCGGGAACTCAGCACAGGGATGGTGGGAACCCCTCATAATGGGCACAGCGGGTGTACAGACCCGGGAACTCAGCACAGGGGTGTGGGATGGGAAGGAGGGGTGGGAACCCCTCATAATGGGCACAGCGGGTGTACAGACCTGGGAACCCGGCACAGAAATGGTGGGACCCCTCATAATGGGCACAGCGGGTGTACAGACCCGGGAACTCAGCACAGGGATGGTGGGAACCCCTCATAATGGGCACAGCGGGTGTACAGACCCGGGAACTCAGCACAGGGATGGTGGGAACCCCTCATAATGGGCACAGCGGGTGTACAGACCTGGGAACCCGGCACAGAAATGGTGGGACCCCTCATAATGGGCACAGCGGGTGTACAGACCCGGGAACTCAGCACAGGGATGGTGGGAACCCCTCATAATGGGCACAGCGGGTGTACAGACCCAGGAACTCAGCACAGGGATGGTGGGAACCCCTCATAATGGGCACAGCGGGTGTACAGTACCTTTAACCCTTGCAGTGAGGGTGTATTTTGTGTCGTTCCTCAAAAATGGTTGTAGAAGAAAGCATAAGATATTGTAACAAAGTATGAAGAAGATCCACATGAAGAATTTGCCCCCCCCCCCACCCCCCCCCCCCCCCCCCCCCCGTTGTCCCCATTGTTGTCATCTGGCACAAAGCTTTCCTACGGCTCGAGCAATTAGAGAGAAGAGTCGTCTTCCCCTCATCTGCAGACGGTAATGACTCTGTAAAGATCTGCAGATACTTTCTGTGGACCATTTAAATGGAGAACATCGAGATTTTCCCAAACTGCCCGACTCCAGAATATCCCCCCCTAATGGCTTTCAAATGTCCTGGTTATGGGCATCAGAGGAGAGGAGGATCGTAAAGATTAGATGAGGAGCACATGTCAGAGAAGAGACTCCAGGAAACTCTTCTCCTCTCCTGATATACTCTGCTCTGCTGGAGGACTCTGCTCCTTCCTCTAGTCGTCTTCCCCTCACTCTCCTCTCCTGAAATACTACCTGCTGGACGGTAATGACTCTGTAAAGATCTGCAGATACTTTCTGTGGACCATTTAAATGGAGAACATCGAGATTTTCCCAAAACTATGCCCGACTCAGAATATCCCCCCCTAATGGCTTTCTGAAATATGTCTGGTTATGGGCTCAGAGGAGAGGAGGACGTAAAGATTAGATGAGGAGCTCCTTCCTCTATAACTCTCCTCTCCATGTCAGAGAAGAGACTCTGCTCCAGGAAGGACTCTTCTCCTCTCTGCTCCTTCCTCTATAACCTCTCTCTCCTGAAATACTCTGCTCTGCTGGACTCTGCTCCTTCCTCTATAACTCTCCTCTCCTGAAATACTCTGCTCCCTTCCTCTGGAGGACTCTGCTCCTTCCTCTATAACTCTCCTCTCCTGAAATACTCTGCTGGAGGACTCTGCTCCTTCCTCTATAACTCTCCTCTCCTGAAACTCTGCACTCTGCTGGAGGACTCTGCTCCTTCCTCTATAACTCTCCTCTCCTGAAATACTCTGCTGGAGGACTCTGCTCCTTCCTCTATAACTCTCCTCTCCTGAAATACTCTGCTGGAGGACTCTGCTCCTTCCTCTATAACTCTCCTCTCCTGAAATACTCTGCTGGAGGACTCTGCTCCTTCCTCTATAACTCTCCTCTCCTGATATACTCTGCTGGAGGGCTCTGCTCCTTCCTCTATAACTCTCCTCTCCTGATATACTCTGCACTGCTGGAGGACTCTGCTCCTTCCTCTATAACTCTCCTCTCCTGATATACTCTGCTGGAGGACTCTGCTCCTTCCTCTATAACTCTCCTCTCCTGATATACTCTGCACTGCTGGAGGACTCTGCTCCTTCCTTTATAACTCTCCTCTCCTGAAATACTCTGCACTGCTGGAGGACTCTGCTCCTTCCTCTATAACTCTCCTCTCCTGATATACTCTGCTGGAGGACTCTGCTCCTCCTATAACTTCCTCTGATATAACTCTCCTCTCCTGAAATACTCTGCTGGAGGACTCTGCTCCTTCCTCTATAACTCTCCTCTCCTGAAATACTCTGCTGGAGGACTCTGCTCCTTCCTCTATAACTCTCCTCTCCTGATATCTCTGCTGGAGGGCTCTGCTCCTTCCTCTATAACTCTCCTCTCTGATATATACTGATATACTGCACTGCTGGAGGACTCTGCTCCTTCCTCTATAACTCTCCTCTCCTGATATACTCTGCTGGAGGACTCTCGGCTCCTTCCTCTATAACTCTCCTCTGATATCCTGACTGCTGGAGGACTCTGCTCCTTCCTTTATAACTCTCCTCTCCTGGAGGAAATACTCTGCACTCCTTCCTCTATGGAGGACTCTGCTCCTTCCTCTATAACTCTCCTCTCCTGATAACTCTCTGGAGGACTCTGCTCCTTCCTCTATAACTCTCTCTCTCCCTGATATACTCTGCACTGCTGGAGGACTCTGCTCCTTCTCTATAACTATAACTCCTCTCCTGATATACTCTGCACTCTGGAGGACTCGGCTCCTTCCTCTATAACTCTCCTCTCCTGATATACTCTGCTCTCTGCTGGAGGACTCTGCTCCTTCCTCTATAACTCTCCTTCCTCTGATATACTCTGCTCCTTCCTCTATAACTCTCCTCTCCTGATATACTCTGCTGGAGGACTCTGCTCCTTCCTCTATAACTCGATTCCTCTCCTGATATACTCTGCTGGAGGGACTCTGCTCCTTCCTCTATAACTCTCCTCTCCTGATATACTCTGCACTGCTGGAGGACTCTGCTCCTTCCTCTAAAATAACTCTCTCTCCTGATATACTCTGCACTGCTGGAGGACTCTGCTCCTTCCTCTATAACTCTCCTCTCTGATATACTCTGCACTGCTGGAGGACTCTGCTCCTTCCTCTATAACTCTCCTCTCCTGATATACTCTGCACTGCTGGAGGACTCTGCTCCTTCCTTTATAACTCTCCTCTCCTGAAATACTCTGCACTGCTGGAGGACTCTGCTCCTTCCTCTATAACTCTCCTCTCCTGATATACTCTGCACTGCTGGAGGACTCTGCTCCTTCCTCTATAACTCTCCTCTCCTGATATACTCTGCACTGCTGGAGGACTCGGCTCCTTCCTCTATAACTCTCCTCTCCTGATATACTCTGCTCTGCTGGAGGACTCTGCTCCTTCCTCTATAACTCTCCTCTCCTGATATACTCTGCTCCTTCCTCTATAACTCTCCTCTCCTGATATACTCTGCTGGAGGACTCTGCTCCTTCCTCTATAACTCTCCTCTCCTGATATACTCTGCTGGAGGACTCTGCTCCTTCCTCTATAACTCTCCTCTCCTGAAATACTCTGCACTGCTGGAGGACTCTGCTCCTTCCTCTATAACTCTCCTCTCCTGAAATACTCTGCACTGCTGGAGGACTCTGCTTCTTCCTCTATAACTCTCCTCTCCTGATATACTCTGCTGGAGGACTCTGCTCCTTCCTCTATAACTCTCCTCTCCTGAAATACTCTTCTAGAGGACTCTGCTCCTTCCTTTATAACTCTCCTCTCCTGATATACTCTGCTGGAGGACTCTGCTCCTTCCTCTATAACTCTCCTCTCCTGATATACTCTGCTGGAGGACTCTGCTCCTTCCTCTATAACTCTCCTCTCCTGATATACTCTGCACTGCTGGAGGACTCTGCTCCTTCCTCTATAACTCTCCTCTCCTGATATACTCTGCACTGCTGGAGGACTCTGCTCCTTCCTCTATAACTCTCCTCTCTGCACACACCATGACCATCATACATTTTTATTGTTTCTCTTTCTCCTGGAAAGTTCCGGCGTCTCCCTTTAAACGACCACCTTGCTTGCCTCCTCTCCTCTCCCCTCGGACTCCTCTAATCTTATTATTACAGGGCCGAGGACTCGGGACACTAACTGTCACAATTAAGGTTTTAGTCCGGGGAGCGGCCCGTCCCGGGAGGACACCTGTCCTTTTATATTACACAGTAGCCGAGTCTCTAATTCTCAGCTAATCTTTGGGGGATTTTCAATGGACCCGTCCAAAAGTGATAATTACCCCCCCCACCCCTCCCTCCCCCCCCCTTTATCTCAGGTGTAATTTCTCCAGGACCTGCGACTTCACACACGCTCCCAACAAAGGCCAACTTGTTTCTGTTATTAATGAACGCCAATTTGCCGTAAATTATAGGCTACCGGCTGGACATTGTCCTCGCTAAGTGCTCAAGTCTCGCACGTGACAAACCCGACCTCGCCGAATTCCTCATTCTAGTGGAATTCCATCGCACGGCGCTTCCATTATTGGACCATTTACATTCTGCGGTGTGGTAATGAGCGGATTATCGCACAAAAACAGGTGCGTCGTCGTATCACGGTGAAATTCATGAAGGATCTTTGCATTGCAATAATACGCGGCTATCGACGTGGCACCATTGACTTCAATGGGCCTGTTTTGGCATTCGACCCTGGGGAATGCGATACCAATGTGGCAACTGCTGGGGTGCCATTCACTTCAATTGGTCTGTTTTGGCATTGGGGATTGAGGTACCACGCGGCAACTAGTGGGGTGCCATTGACTTCAATAGGCCTGTTTTGGCATGCGGCGCTGGGGATTGAGAACACGCGGCAACTGGTGGGGGTGTCATTGACTTCAATAGACCTGTTTTGGCATAGGACACTAGGAATTGAGGTACCACGCGGCAACTGGTGGAGTGCCAGTGACTTTAATAGGCCAGTTTTGGCATGCGATACTGGGGATTGAGGTACCATGCGGCAACTGGTGGGGTGCCATTGACTTCAAAAGGTCTGTTTTGGCAAGCGGCATTGGGTATTGAGGTACAACGTGGCAACTAGTGGGGTGCCATTGACTTAAATAGGTCTGTTTTGGCATTCGGCACTGGGGATTGTGATACCAATATGGTAACTGGGGATTGCGATGCCTTCCGGCAACTGGTGGGGTGCCGTTGACTTCAATTAGCCTGTTTTGGCATGCGGCGCTGGGGATTTCGATACCTTCTAGCAACTAGTGGGGTGCCATTGACTTCAATAGGCCTGTTTTGGCATGCGGCGCTGGGGATTGAGATAACACGCGGCAACTGGTGGGGGTGTCTGACTTCAATAGACCTGTTTTGGCAAGCGGCATTGGGTATTGAGGTACCCTCCGGCAACTGATGGGGTGCCGTTGACTTCAATTGGCCTGTTATGGCATGCAGCACTGGGGATTTCGATACCTTCTAGCAACTGGTGGGGTGCCATTGACTTGAGTAGGCCTGTTTTGGCATGCGATACTGGGGATTGAGGTACCATGCGGCAACTGGTGGGGTGCCATTGACTTCAAAAGGTCTGTTTTGGCAAGCGGCATTGGGTATTGAGGTACAACGTGGCAACTAGTGGATTGCCATTGACTTCAATAGGCCTGTTTTGGCATTCGGCATTGGGGATTGTGATACCAATATGGTAACTGGGGATTGCGATGCCTTCCGGCAACTGGTGGGGTGCCATTGACTTCAATAGGCCTGTTTTGGCATTCGGCATTGGGGATTGTGATACCAATATGGTAACTGGGGATTGCGATGCCTTCCGGCAACTGGTGGGGTGCCATTGACTTCAATAGGCCTGTTTTGGAATGCGGCATTGGGGATTGAGGTATCGCGCGGCAACTGGTGGGGGAGCCATTGACTTCAAAAGGTCTGTTTTGGCACGCGGCATTGGGGATTGAGGTACAATGCGGTAACTCGTGGGGTACCATTGACTTCAAAAGGTCTATTTTGGCAGGCCACCCTAGGGATTGCAATACCAACGTGGCAACTGGGGACTGTGATACCTTCCTGCAACTGGTGGGGTGCCATTGACTTGCGTAGGCCTGTTTTGGCATGGGACACTGGGGATTGAGGCACCATGCGGCAACTGGTGGGGTGGCATTGACTTCAATAGGCCTGTTTTGGCATGGGACACTAGGGATTGAGGTATCAGGTGGCAACTGGTGGGGTGCCATTGACTTGCGTAGGCCTGTTTTGGCATGGGACACTGGGGATTGCGATACCTTCTGGCAACTGGTGGGGTGCCATTGACTTCAAAAGGTCTGTTTTGGCACGCGGCATTGGGGATGGAGGTTCCTTCCTGCAACTGGTGGGGTGCCATTGACTTCAAAAAGTCAATTTTGGTATGCGAGCCTAGGGATTGCGATACCAATGTGGCAACTGGTGATTGTGATACCTTCCTGCAACTGGTGGGGTGCCATTGACTTCAATAGTCTTGTTGTGGCATGCGGCATTGGGGATTGAGATACCACCCGGCAACTGGCGGGGTGCCATTGACTTCAGTGGGCCTGATTTGGCACGGGACACTTTTTGTTGTCGCGCGACAAAATGTGGAAAAGTTCCAAGGGGTATGAATACTTTATCAAGGCACTGTATCCTAATCTGTTGACTTTGGGGTTAGCATTGCTCTTTTTTTTATTTTATTTTTATTTTATATTTATTTTTTAACTTTGCCATAGAAATTATTCACTGAAAAGGATGACAAGGAGGGGACAATTTGTTGGGCAACCATTTGGGCCTCCAAGGAATCTGCGCCTTTGTCCAGATCCCAAGCTGTCCGGTTTGTAGGGATGGAGGAGAGATGGGGGGGGGGGGGGGACTGTCCCGGGGAAACCCGTATAAAACACCCGGCCGCCTCCTTCCATGTGTGATCTCTGAGTCACTCCAGACTCCGGGGATGATTGTGCGGTGAATCAGAGATTGGTAAATAATCTTTTATGTAGAGGTGGGAGAAGATTTGATCCGTCCCGCAGTGTCACATCTCTGCCTTTTATCGCTTTGCTTTGGGTGTGGGAAGAATTGTTTTTATTTTTTTTACATGAAGGTATTTCTTCTCTTTCCTTCAATTAGGTGACATTTTACTCCTGTGTCAGTGCATTACGGGTAAATCACATGACCCCGATTCATGGGGATCCCTGTTCCTGCGCAGGGCGTTGGCGATAAATAGAATAATAATCCCTTCCCTGACATGGGACTCTTCCCTGACATGGGCCTCTTCCCTGACATGGGCCTTTTCCCTGGCATGGGCCTCTTCCCTGACATGGGACTCTTCCCTGACATGGGCCTCTTCCCTGACATGGGACTCTTCCCTGGCATGGGCCTCTTCCCTGACATTGGCCTCTTCCCTGACATGGGACTCTTCCCTGACATGGGACTCTTCCCTGACATGGGCCTCTTCCCTGACATGGGCCCCTTCCCTGACATGGGCCTCTTCCCTGACATGGGCCTCTTCCCTGACATGGGACTCTTCCCTGACATGGGACTCTTCCCTGGCATGGGACTCTTCCCTGGCATGGGACTCTTCCCTGACATGGGCCTCTTCCCTGACATGGGACTCTTTCTTGACATGGGCCTCTTCCCTGACATGGGCCTCTTCCCTGACATGGGCCTCTTCCCTGGCATGGGCCTCTTCCCTGGCATGGGCCTCTTCCCTGGCATGGGCCTCTTCCCTGACATGGGCCTTTTCCCTGGCATGGGCCCCTTCCCTGACATGGGCCCCTTCCCTGACATGGGCCTCTTCCCTGACATGGGCCTCTTCCCTGACATGGGCCTCTTCCCTGACATGGGACTCTTCCCTGACATGGGACTCTTCCCTGGCATGGGACTCTTCCCTGGCATGGGACTCTTCCCTGGCATGGGACTCTTCCCTGGCATGGGACTCTTCCCTGACATGGGCCTCTTCCCTGACATGGGACTCTTTCCTGGCATGGGCCTCTTCCCTGGCATGGGCCTCTTCCCTGGCATGGGCCTCTTCCCTGGCATGGGACTCTTCCCTCAGATAGATGGGACTCTTCCCTGGCATGGGTCTCTTCCCTGGCATGGGTCTCTTCCCTGGCATGGGTCTCTTCCCTGGCATGGGCCTCTTCCCTGGCATGGGTCTCTTCCCTGGCATGGGTCTCTTCCCTGGCATGGGCCTCTTCCCTGGCATGGGTCTCTTCCCTGACATGGGTCTCTTCCCTTCTCCTCTCCCCATATTCTCCCTTCTCCTCTCCCCACACTCTCCCTCTTCTCCTCTCCCCTTATCCTCTCCCCATACTCTCCTCTTCTCCTCTCCCCTTACTCTCCCTCTTCTCCTCTCCCCTTCTCCTCTCCCCTTACTCTCCCTTCTCCTCTCCCCTTACTCTCCCCTTCTCCTCTCCCCTTACTCTCCCCTTCTCCTCTCCCCATACTCTCCCCTTCTCCTCTCCCCTTCTCCTCTCCCCATACTCTCCCTTCTAGCTCTCCCCATGACTCGACTCTCCCTTCTCCTCTCCCCTACTCTCCCCTTCCCTATCCCATACTCCATCCCCTTCAAAGTCCTCTCCCCATACTCTCCCGAAATTCTCCTCTCCCCATACTCATCCCTTCTCCTCTCCCCTCTCTCGCCCTTCTCCGCTCCCATACCTCCCTTCTCCTATCCCCATACTCTCCCCTCTCCTCTCCCCATACTCTCCCCTTCTCCTCACCCCATACTCCCCTTTCTCCTCTCCCCATACTCTCCGTCCCTTCTCCCTCTCCCAACTCTCCCCCCTTCCCTATCCCCATAATCTCCCTTCTCCTCTCCCCCTTAACTCCTCCCTTCTACTCTCCCCTACTCTCCCCTTCTCCTCTCCCCTTACTCTCCCCTTCTCCTCCGTCCCCATACTCTCCCCTTCTCCTCTCCCCTTCTCCTCTCCATAATCTCCCCTCTCCTCTCCCCTTACTCTCCCCTTCCTCCACCCCATACTCTCCCTTCGTTCTCTCTCCCCACTAAATCCCCCTTCTCCTCTCCCCATACTCTCCCTTCTCCTTCCTCCCCCTTACTCTCCCCTCTCCACTCCCCATACTCTCCCCTTCTCCTAATCCCCCTTACTCTCCCCTTCTCTATCCCCAACTCTCCCCTTCTCCTCTCCCCATACTCTCCCCTCTCCCTCCTCTCCCCATACTCTTCCCTTCTCCTCTCCCCTACTCTCCCCTTCTCCTCTCCCCATACTCTCCCCGTCGCCTCTCCCCATACTCTTCCCCTTCTCCTATCCCCATACTCTTCCCTTCTCCCTCCCCATACTCTCCCCTTCTCCTCTCCCCATACTCTCCCCTTCTCCTCTCCCATACTCGCCCCTTTCTCCTCTCCCATACTCTCCCCTTCTCCTCTCCCCTTACTCCCCCCTTCTCCTCTCCCCGCATACTCTCCTCCCCTCTCCCTGGCCCCATCTCCCCCCGTCTCCTCTCCCATACTCTCCCCTTCTCCCTCCCATACTCTCTCTCCCTTCTCCTCTTCCCAATACTCTCCCCTTTCCTCTCCCCAACTCTCCCTTCTCCTCTCCCCAAACTTCCCCTCTGGGCTCCCCATACTCTCCCCTTCTCCTATCCCATACTCTCCCCTTCTCCTCTCCCCATACTCTCCCCCTTCTCCGCTCCCCCAACTCTCCCCTTCAACTTTCCCTCCCATACTCCCCTTTCCCCATCTCCATCCATACTCTCCCCTTCTCCTCTAGCCCATACTCTCCCCTTCTCCTCTCCCCTACTCTCCCTTCTCTCGCCCCATACTCTCCCCCCTTCTCCTCTCCCCATATCTCCCTCTTCTCCTCTCTCCCCATACTCTCCCCTTCTCCTCTCCCCATACTCTCCCCTTCTCCTATCCCATACTCTCCCCTTCTCCTCTCCCTCCATACTCTCCCTTCTCCTCTCCCCATACTCTCCCCTTCCCTCCCATACTCTCCCTCTTCTCCTCTCCCCTACTCTCCCCTCTCCCTCCCATACTCTCGAGCCCTCCCTTCCCTCCTCCCCTCCCCTCCCATACTCTCCCCTTCTCCTCTCCCCATACTCTCCCCTTCTCCTCTCCCCATACTCTCCCCTTCTCCTCTCCCCCCATACTCTCCCCTTCTCTCCTCTCCCATACTCTCCCCTCCTCTCCCCATACTCTCCCCTTCCCTATCCCATACTCTCCCCTTCTCCTCTCCCCTTACTCTCCTTCTCCTCTCCCCTTACTCTCCCTTCTCCTCTCCCCATACTCTCCCCTTCTCCTCTCCCCATACTCTCCCCTTCTCTATCACCCATACTCTCCCCCCTTCTCCTCTCCCCATACTCTCCCTTCTCCTCTCCCCATACTCTCCCCTTCTCCTCTCCCCATACTCTCCCTTCTCCTCTCCCCTACTCTCCCCTTCTCCTCTCCCCATACTCTCTCCCCTTCTCCTCTCCCCCTTACTCTCCCCCCTTCTCCTCTCCCCATACTCTCCCCTTCTCTATCCCCTACTCTCCCCTTCTCTATCCCCATACTCTCCCCTTCTCCTCTCCCCATACTCTCCCCTTCTCCTCTCCCCTCCCCTCCCCTCTCCTCTCCCCATACTCTCCCCTTCTCCTCTCCCCTTACTCTCCCTTCTCCTCTCCCCATACTCTCCCCTTCTCCTCTCCCCTTCTCCTCTCCCCATACTCTCCCCTTCTCCTCTCCCCATACTCTCCCCTTCTCCTCTCCCCATACTCTCCCCTTCTCCTATCCCCATACTCTCCCCTTCTCCTCTCCCCATACTCTCCCCTTCCCTTCCCCTCCTCCCCTCCCCTCCCCATACTCTCCCTCTTCTCTATCCCCTACTCTCCCCTTCTCTATCCCCATACTCTCCCCCTTCTCCTCTCCCCTACTCTCCCTTCTCCTCTCCCATACTCTCCCCTTCTCCTCTCCCCATACTCTCCCTTCTCCTCTCCCCATACTCTCCCCTTCTCCTCTCCCCATACTCTCCCCTTCTCCTATCCCCTCTCCCCTTCTCCTCTCCCCATACTCTCCCCTCTCCTCTCCCCTACTCTCCCCTTCTCTCCCCATACTCTCCCCTTCTCCTCTCCCCACTCTCCCTTCTCCTCTCCCCTTACTCTCCCCTCCCTCTCCCCTACTCTCCCCTTCTCTCTCCCCATACTCTCCCCTTCTCCTCTCCCCATACTCCCCCTCTCCTCTCCCCATACTCTCCCCTTCTCCTCTCCCCATACTCTCCCCTTCTCCTCTCCCCATACTCTCCCCTTCTCCTCTCCCCATACTCTCCCCTTCTCCTATCCCCATACTCTCCCCTTCTCTATCCCCATACCTCCCCTTCTCCTCTCCCCATACTCTCCCCTTCTCCTCTCCCCATACTCTCCCCTTCTCCTCTCCCCATATCCACTCTCCCTTCCTCCTATCCCCATACTCTCCCCTTCTCCTCTCCCCATACCTCCCCTTCTCCTCTCCCCATACTCTCCCCTTCTCCTCTCCCCATACTCTCCCTCTCTCCTCTCCCCTACTCTCCCCTTCTCTCCCCATACTCTCCCTTCCCTCCTCTCCCCTCTCCCCATACTCTCCCCTTCTCCTCTCCCCATACTCTCCCTTCTCCTCTCCCCATACCTCCCTTCTCCTCTCCCATACTCTCCCCTTCTCCTCTCCCCATACTCTCCCCTTCTCCTCTCCCCATACTCTCCCCTTCTCCTCTCCCCATACTCTCCCCTTCTCCTCTCCCCATACTCTCCCCTTCTCCTCTCCCCATACTCTCCTCTTCTCCTCTCCCCATACTTTTTTTTCTCCATCTCTTATGTCAATCTTTTCTATCCTCCTCTCCATCCCTCTCATTTTCTTTTCTCTCTTTCCTCTCTTCTACACCCCATCCCCCCTCATCTCCTCTCCCATCCACCGCTCTCTAACTTCCTTGGCACTCTGTACAGCTGCCCCCTATATATATATATATATGTGTGTGTGTGTGTGTTGTATCAACGTGTGTCCTAATGAGTGCATTATGTACATTAATTACACATTTCACGTTAATTATTATCACAGATGAGTTTTCACAACATATGGACGCCATTTCCAGAGACAATTTGCTGCTCGGCAGTCACATCCGTCCGCCAAACGCGTGTCGCAATCCACGCAAACATATGGCTCCGCGGCCCTAATATGACACTAAACATATGTACACAATTGTCTTCCGCTAGAACTGTTCAACCGCCATACATACGGGAGATCTTCAGAAATTCACGACGCCGCGCGTCCCGAGAAATCGCGGAAAAGTCCCGCGAAATTCCATCCAGAATAAGAATGGTGCAAATCTCAGCCTGCCGTAAGAAGGCGGGAAAGGTCAGATCCGGTGTCCATATATTTTGTCTGTCCGTGTCCCCAAATTTATCAGATCTTCAGCTTAAGTCATTAGCAGTTCAACACGTCCCAAGGCAAACGCATTGTCCGAATCGCCTTGTTTTTCATACAAATGGCGTGGACTTGCACGTAAAGTGTTGCAAAAAATTCTTAATTGGTCATTAAACAAATTACACCCAATAGGTATTTTTTTTCCCGCTGCATTCTCTCCTATATAAAATATAATTCTTTAAAAAATATATATATAATAATATAATATATCTATAATTTTATTAAAAAGATTACTTATAATATTTTTATTACTAAAATATTAAATATTAAATATTTATTTATTGTGTTAAACGGTAAACAAAACTCCATCCTTATGACAATTGTAAAATGCACGCTTCACCCAATATATATATATATATATATATATATGTATGTGTATGTATGTATATATATATATATAAAAAATTAAATGCTAAATAAATATGATTTTTTATTAAAAAAATGCTAAATAAATATGCATTTATGATATTTTAAAAATAAAATTGGTGCATAGCCAAGATAGTCACGTTTATAGCTTGCTCTGTATCCCGTGATGTACGATAAAAAAACATTTTTTTATTTAAAAAAAAAAAGTGCAAAATTAATCATTTTTGATCAATTAAAAATCAAATGTCATCTATATAACAAGTACAAAAATAAATATTTAAAAAAAATATATAAAAATAGTGCAAAATGTATATTTATTTTATGTTCAATTATAAATAAAATTGTCATATATATTTATATATATATATATATATATATATATATATATATATATATATATATATATATATATATATATATATATATATATAAAGTAAACCATATAAAATATATTTTTTAAATCTAAAAATAGTGCAAAATTATTATTTTGTGTTCAATTATAAATAAAATTGTCATCTATATAACAAGATATAAATTATATATATAAACATTTGTATTTATAATTGAACACAAAATAAACATACATTTTGCACTATATATATATAATATATATAACTTATTATATAGATGACAATTAATTTATAATTGAACACAAAATAAATAATAATTTTGCACTATTTTTAGATTTAAAAAAATATATTTTATATGGTTTACTTTATATATATAATATATATATTATATATATATATATATATATATATATATAAGTAAACATATAAAATATATTTTTTAAATCTAAAAAATGCAAAATATTATTTTGTTCAATTATAAATAAAATTTCATCTATATAACAAGATATAAATTAAATATATAAACATTTGTATTTATAATTGAACACAAAATAAACATACATTTTGATTTAAAAAAATATACTTTTTATAGATGACAATTAATTTATAATTGAACACAAAATAAATAATAATTTTGCACTATTTTTAGATTTAAAAAAATATATTTTATATGGTTTACTTTATATATATATATATATATATATATATATAAAGTAAACCATATAAAATATATTTTTTTTAATTTAAAAATAGTGCAAAATTATTATTTTGTGTTCAATTATAAATAAAATTGTCATCTATATAACAAGATATATATATATATATATATACATTTGTATTTATAATTGAACACAAAATAAACATACATTTTGCACTATATATATATAATATATATAACTTATTATATAGATGACAATTAATTTATAATTGAACACAAAATAAATAATAATTTTGCACTATTTTTATATTAAAAAATAAATAAAATATTTATTTTATGTTCAATTATAAATAAAATTGTCATCTATATACCAAGTACAATATACAGCCAGTGATGTAAAATGCCCTCACCCATATAAAAGCAAGCCAGGAGGGGGGATGGCGGTGCCCCCATGGCCGCTCCACTCTTCTTTGGATCATAATGAAAATCAACCTCATTGTGTCTTGTCAAGTATTAAAAGAAAGAAGCGTAAAAAAAAAGGAAAAGTTACAATTGAAGCCAATCATTAACTTTAAAATAAATAATAGAAAGGTAAAAGTCGTATTAAACTTGCAGGTGTTGCTGCCATCCAGATGTGAGGTGTTACGTAGGCGTCCAAAGCCCCCCTCGTGACTCCTTTCCACCTCCTCTGTGGCGAATCCTCGGCGCGCGTGGAGTTAAACTCGGGTCTCGTCAATTAACGATCGCACTTTCAACTCTGATAGCTGAGGCCGATTTTTTTTTTTTTATTTAAATCAGACTGATTAATTAGGCGCCGTCCTTCGCCACTAATTAGACTAATTGACGTTGGCCCCCGATGCCATCAAGAGTTGTTGTGACAAGAAGAAATCAGGTTGTCACGGCGATGCGTACAAGGTGAGCGAGAATGGCGCCTCGTTCCATGGCAGGTAAACGGCACGTAGGTATAGGATAGTTGAAAATAGTATTTTTTTTTTTTCCAACAACAAATGAGTTTTGCTTTTCATAATTTGTGACTGCGGTGACAGCACAGCGCGCAAGGGAGGTGAATTAATTTGTCTTCAGTTTTCATACGGTTTTGGCATTTATTATATAACGTTGTGACAGATGCCAAAAAAATCTGAAATCTTTTTGCAGGTGAGATTGTGTTTTTTTTTTTTTTTCTTAGTGAAAAAAAGATGCAGAATATTTAAATACAGTTTTAAAAAGCAGCAAGGGAAAAAATCTTGACGTTGGTGAAAATTAATAACAATAAATTATTATTAAAAAAAAATTATTTATAAAAAAAAACAATATTTTTTTTTTAAATTGTTGCTAAATTATATTTAACAATTACTCAATAAATGATTCAAAAAATTGTTCAAAAAATTATTGAAAAAAAATATCCAAAACGGTATTTTTAAAAACTATTCAATACATTTTTTTTTTATAAATTATTCAATTATTTTAAAACATAATTTAATAAATTATTAAAAAAATGATTGTTAAAAATCATTCAATTTTTTTATTGAAAATAATTATTAAAAATTCAATTTAAATATTATATTGAAAGCCTAAGCTTATCTGATATCCTTGCACGTTGTCCGTTCTTGTTACTATCACTTTCCCACATACTGAAGTGTCAAAAGCCCTGACACATACCTGAATTCTGTTACTGAAAACCCCCACATCCTCCGCCAGGGCCTGAAGAGAGGAATTCATGTCACTTGTTGATGGGCTAGAGAAACTTTTTTTTTCTTTTTTTTTTTATTTTCTTCGAAAATAAGTGAATGTTAGAAAACAGTTTTCATCAACAAATGAGTTTTACTTTTCATAATTTGTAAATGCGGTGACGGCACAGCGCGCAAGGAAGGTGAATTAATCTGTCGTCGGTTTTCATATGGTTTTGGCATTAATTATATAACGTCGTGACAGATGCAAAAAAACAAAAAAGCTGAAATCCTTTTTTTTTTTTCTTGGTGAAAAAAACATGTAGAATATTTAAATACAAATTTCAAAAAGCAGCAAGGAAAAAAAATTGACGGTGATGGAAATGAATAAAAAAAAAATATTTAAAAAATGAGTAAATAAATTATTTAAAAAAAAATAATTAATACATTATTTAAAAAATGATAAACTACGTTTATTTAAAAAATGATTAAATAATTTAAAAAATATATTGAATACATTTATTTATTCATTTTTAAAAAGAATTGATTTAATCATTTTTAAAACCAATTTATTTAAAAATGTTTAAAAAATAATTTATTTAAAAGTAATTGATTTAATCATATTTTAAAAGAATTGATTTAATCATTTTTTTAAAGAATTAATTTCTAAAAATTAGTAAACTATTTTAAAAATTATTAAATACATTATTTTTTAAAAATTATTAAATAAATTAGTTTTAAAATTATTAAATAAATTATTTTAAAAGTGAAAATATTTTTTTTTAGATTTTTTTAATTATTAAAATAATTATTAAAAATGCAATTTAATTATTCTATTAAAATCCCAAGCTTATCAGATATCCTTTCTTGTTAATATCACTTTCCCACATACTGAAGTGTCAAAAGCCCTGACACATACTGAATTAGATACAAAACGTAATATCGCTAAAAAACGGTATGCCGTATTCACCAGATTACAAATTCAGGTAGTTTTTTTACGCATTATTAAATCGAAATACGTATCGTGAAGCATTTAAATAAGCTCCCAAATCGAACTGCGCATCCTGTTCAGGAAGCCGTGCAGTGCGCGAAATCACTACGTATCGTTTGTTTAGATTTTTATGACGACTTATGTTAAAAATAATAAAAGACACGGAAACTTGAAATTCGACAAGGCCATTTAACATTGTCTAATGTAGACTATAGTGAAAATGACCCCAAGAGATTGCGTTAAAGTGCGAAATATTGCAGCTTTACATTGTTAAGTAGTGGCCGCAATTCTGGCAGCGTCGAAGGCTACTAACACGTAAAAGTCGCCTGTCATGGTTTGACACAGCGTAAAAACGCCTAAGTGAAATTACTCCACTATTTACTAATCGTATTCTATGTGTGTTGCTGGAAACCTCCCCATCCTCCGCCAGGGCCTGAAATAGGAGATTGTCACTGCTATTGTGTATGAATCAACCAGAAGCTTTGTAGAGAGGAATTCATGTCACTTGTTGTAGGACTACAATTTTTTATTTTATTTATTTTATTTTATTTTTATTTATTTTTATTTTTATTTTTTTTATTTTTTTATTTTTATTTTTTTTTATTTTTATTTATTTTTTTATTTAATTTTTTCAAGCTATCCAGTAAATATAAAAAAAAAGTTGCCCTGTAGTTTATGCGTTTTGTGCACAAAAGTGACCAAATTTTGTGACCAAAGAAGAATTGGCGGTCTATTTATAAAACATTCATTGGACGAATGTCACTGTAATGTTTTACAGTATTGTCTCTAATACTATGATTTCCTATGATAATCGGCTCCATCTGGTGGCCATACGTGGTATATTTTCTAAAATGAGGTATTTCAGAAAAAAATAGCGCATTTTGGCCACTAGGTGGCGCTGACGATCATAGGAATCAGAGAA
This sequence comes from Rana kukunoris, assembly GCA_029574335.1. Lineage (NCBI taxonomy): Eukaryota > Metazoa > Chordata > Amphibia > Anura > Ranidae > Rana > Rana kukunoris. The sequence goes on along the minus strand of CM056060.1, from coordinate 2,967,158 downwards.
AATATGGTAAACATTTGTGCGACCTGTATGACTACAGTGGTACCTTGGATTACCAGCTTAATTCGTTTATGGAAGAATGCACTCGTATATCAAAGCGAGTTTCCCCACAGAAGTCAATGGAAACTCGGATAATTCATTCCACAGTGACTTCTATGGTATGCAGTACCGCATGTGGCCAGTGGTGGGGGGGGGGGGCGCCAGAGACACTTGAAAACACTCGAATACCGTTTGGAGCTGCTCAGAAACACCCAGAGAGGTTTGGAAAGACTCAGGAATAGAGTGTTTCCGAGTGCATCCGAACGGCTCAGAGCAGCTCCGAGTGTCTCCGGAGCCCCCAGCACTTCTGGCCAAATGCGGTACTGCAAACCGCAGAGGCTTGAACCCCACTCGTTTTGCGAGACAACACTCGCAAACCGAGGTCAGGAATTATTTTTTTTAAATCGCAGCTCGTATTGCGAAACGCTCGTTAACCGCGTTACTCGCAATCCGAGGTATTACTGTACTTCAAGTCGACCCCTAGAAAAAAAACATTTCTGCCAAATTTATATTTTATATTTTTGACATTTTCTTTTTTCTTAGGTGGAGTAGGAAAGGGGAACAAAAACAAAAAATAAACATTAAATCAAAAATGTAATTTGAATTAGAAAAATAATAATAATAAAAATAATAAATAAAAAAATCGAATAAAAAAAAAAAGATTTTTATTGCACAAAATAAATAAATAAGTAAATAATGATACATAATAATAATGATAAATACATAAAATAACCCCAACCTCTGATTCTAATATTAACACTCTAACCCTAATCCTAACCCTTAAACTAATAAAATAAATAAACAATACTAAGTAAATTAATAACAACAATAATAATTACATAATAAAAAATAATAATGAAAACAATATCATATTAAAAATAAAATAACGCAAGCCCTAATCCTAACCCCAATTCTAATCCTAACCCTTAACCTAACAAAATAAATAAACAATACATAAATTATTAATAATAATAATAATAATAATAATAATAATTACATCATAAAAATAATAATAATGAAAAAAATATTTAATAATCATAATAAAAAAAACAACCCCTGATTCTAATATTGACACTCTAACCCTAATCCTAACCCATAATCCTAACCCTTAACCTAACAAAATAAATAAACAATAATAAGTAAATTAGTAATAGTAACAATAATTACGTAATACAAAATAATACTAATTAAAAAAATATTAATAAACATAATGAAAATAAAATAACCCAACCCCTAATTTTAATATTGACACTCTAACCCTAATTCTAACTCCTAATCCTAACCCTTAACCTAACAAAATAAACAATAATAAGTAAATTAATAATAACAACAATTACATTATAAAAAATATCATAATAAAAATAAAATAACCTAATCCTAATCCTAACCCTTAACCTAACAAAATAAATAAACAATAAGTAAATTAATAATAATAACAATAATTACGTAATACAAAATAATACTAATTAAAAAAATATTAATAAACATAATAAAAATAAAATAACCCAACCCCTAATTTTAATATTGACACTCTAACCCTAATTCTAACCCCTAATCCTAACCCTTAACCTAACAAAATAAACAATAATAAGTAAATTAATAATAACAACAATTACATTATAAAAAATATCATAATAAAAATAAAATAACCTAATCCTAATCCTAACCCTTAACCTAACAAAATAAATAAACAATAAGTAAATTAATAATAATAACAATAATTACGTAATACAAAATAATACTAATTAAAAAAATATTAATAAACATAATAAAAATAAAATAACCCAACCCCTAATTTTAATATTGACACTCTAACCCTAATTCTAACCCCTAATCCTAACCCTTAACCTAACAAAATAAACAATAATAAGTAAATTAATAATAACAACAATTACATAATAAAAAATATTAATAATCATAATTAAAATAACCTAGACCCCTATCTCTAATATTAACACTCTAACCCTAATCCTAACCTAACAAAATAAACAATAATAAGTAAATTAATAATAACAACAACAATAATTACATAATAATAATAATAATAATGAAAAAAAAAACAATAATAAAATAATAATAAAAATAAAATCACCCCAACCCTAATATTAACCCCTAACTTTAAACATGTACCTAACAAAATAAACAATAATAAGTAAATTAATAATAACAACAACAATAATTACATAATAATAATAATAATAATGAAAAAAAAATAATAATAAAAATAAAATCACCCCAACCCTAATAATTAACCCCTAACCTTAACCATGTACCTAACAAAATAAACAATAATAAGTAAATTAATAATAACAACAACAATAATTACATAATAATAATAATAATGAAAAAAAAAATAATAATAAAAATAAAATCACCCCAACCCTAATAATTAACCCCTAACCTTAACCATGTACCTAACAAAATAAACTATTATTATTAATAATAATAATCACAATTACATAATAAATAACCCTAATATGAACCCCTAATCCTCACCTCAATATTAACCCCAATCCTAAACCCTAACTCTCTAATCCTAACCAAATAAACAACAATAAATAATACATAACAAAAAATTGAATAAATAAACTTTTTAACCCAAACCATAACATTTCAACCCTAACTTCTTCCAAAAAAAAAAGTAAAAAAATAATATATTAAACGCAATAATAAATAAAAACAGGTGAAAAGGCTAAAAAAACATATCAACAAATGATGAAACGGATGATATATTTTTTTCTCTATTGGCTAATAAAATAACTCCAAAGCCCAAAAATGAGTCGCCAGTCATTGAAATATCAGAACATTTTAATAAAGTGTAAACGCATAGTTATTTTTAAGCCCGTCGCCCCCCCACCCCCCCCCCCCCCCTTTATTAAGGCCGTGATGTGATTATCCAAATATGTCTCTGTCTCGCTGATTCGATAATCCAGACAATTAAATTCCTGTTATGAAGCCATTACGTTGGGCGGGCCTCTTGAGGCTTTTTATAGCGAAGATAAGAGGCTCCTTTGTCGTGGGCCCTTGGCCCCAGCTTCACTAAACCCCCCCCCCCCCTTCTTGGCAGAACCCCTTTTTTTGTCGGGAAAGTGCCGCACTCGGGACACCAAAAAGGAGAGACGGCGAGAAACAAGGGGGGGGGGTGTCTGCCAATGAAAAAACGATCACAAATCAGGCTGGTGATGTCACAACCCCGGCGCGGGGTCAAGGGTCAGCGAGCGAGAAGGGGGGAAATAAATGGTTCTGAAAGGGCCGGCCTGTTTGGCTGACAAAGCCGTGGTTGGCCCGGGGTGGGGGTGGGGGGGGGAGAGCCCCACTAACATGAGTAAAAGAGGCGAAAACACAAAGGCACGCAGTCTGGCTCATTAGCGGCCCGGGAAATGGGCAGAGAGAAGCGTTTGATGAGTTTTCTACGTCCCGCTGTGACACTCTGTGATGTAAATGGAATAATTACCATGATCTAATGGTCCTGTCTATAGCCAGAGCTCCGCTTTTCAAAAGGGAGCCCTCTTTTATTGTTTTCGGGGCCTGTAGCTGAGGCTGCGGGGTGCCCGTATTGGGACGACGGGGGCTGCTGGGATGGGCACACACCGCGGCAGCTTCTGCTCCGCACTTTTGTAGAGGGAAGGCTGGCAGATTGAAGGTCGTGATCTGCTTCTGGAGGCTCCCGGAGTGTTGGTGGCCTCAGACGGCGTTGGTCACAGAACTCATTTTCGGGGAAGCCATGGGGTCCAATCAGCAGGACAATATTGGACTTTTATCTACTAAGTCTCTGATTTGTCGCTTAATGGGGCAGTAGACCCAAAAATTGATTCTACAAGAGCAGTGCTTCCCAAACTCAGTGCTCAAGTCCTCTCTACGAACCACGTTCTGAGAATTTCCCTTAGGTAAAATTGCTTCCATAAATACCAAGTTTGGGCACTTGTAAATCCTAACAACGTCACCTGTTGGAGGTACCTGATGACTGAGGTTTGGAACCACTGGTCCAGACCAGTGTTTCTGGACCAGGGTGTTCTAGTACTCTGGGGTGCCCCCCTGGGTCCTCCTGGGGTGCCTCAAGCATGAGATCCAATTTTTCATGGATCAGGGTCATGAGTTGTCCATGGTGGCCTCTAGCACCATACCAAGTATTGGTTCTGTGATTGGGGAGACTCTGTTACGTGGGATTGTGTGACTGAGGGGACCTCTAATGTGCAAGGGGCTCTTTTATGCTGGGGACTTCTGATGTGGGCTTGGTGGCCCCAGACGACGTTGGTCACAGAACTCATTTTCAGGGAAGTCATGGGGTCCAATCAGCAGGACAATATTGGACTTTTTATCTACTAAGTCTCTGATTTGTCACTTAATGGGGCAGTAGACCCAAAAATGTATTACACTAGAGCACTGCTTCTCAACCTCAGTCCTCAAGTCCTCCCAACGAACCACGTTCTGAGAATTTCCCTTAGTTTAAATGGCTCCTGTACAAATCCTGAAAACGTGACCTGTTGGAGGTACCTGATGACTGGTCTAGAGCAGTGTTTCTGGACCAGGGTGTTCTAGCACTCTGAGGTGCCCTCCTGGGTCCTCCTGGAGTTCCTCAAGTATGAGATCCAATTTTTCATGGATCAGGGTCATGAGTTGCCATGGTGCAGGCGGGGGTGGCCTCTAGCACCATACCAAGTATTGGTTCTGTGATGGGGGTACTGTGTGATTGGGGAGACTCTGTTACGGGGGATTGTGTGAATGAGGGGACCTCTAATGTGGAAAGGGCTCTTTTGTGATGGGGGGGACTTCTGATGTGGGCTTGGTTGCCCCAGACGGCGCTGGTCACAGAACTCACTTTCGGGAAGCCATGGTGGGGCTGGCTGCTAGCACCATAACAAGTATTGGTTCTGTGATGGGGGATTGGCCCAGGAACCCCTCATAATGGGCACAGCAGGCATTCAGGCATTTTTAACCCCTATCTTTAGATTTATATGAGAGAGACGGATGCTGCTTTGTTCTCTCAGGAGACCAATGTAGAATTGCCTGGAGGTTGCAGGTCAGGGGCTTGTCACAGAGACCCGTTCCTCCAGTTCCAATCATTGGATAGAAGTGCAGAGCATCCATTGCGCCGTGCTCCATATGTGGACAGAGTGGTGTCCTTCCTCTGCGCTTTTCTTAGTCTCGCGTGCAAAGATAGCCCACCCGCTGGGCCCTTTGCTTTCTGTATGAAAGCAGCAGTCTCTCTGCAGAGGTCCTAAATGTGTACAGTTCTGCAGTCAGCAAACTTTATGTGCCGTGCCTTTTTTGAACAGCTGTAGCTGTGATTCAACTGGCTCTGTTATGGAGAGACCACTGCTTCTACAAGGAGTGACGGTCCTGATTTTAGTAGACCGACTTTTATACTAAGGGTCACGCACCTGGTAGAGATCGAGCTGGAGAGGGGGCTTCTCTTGCACCTCCTGTCCAACGCCCCTGGTAGAGATGACAGGGAGTGAAGGAGACAGAGTGGCACGAGGGCCAAAGTAGTAGATGGCACCTTGGCAGGAACCTGATGGCTGGAGATCACCGAGCCGGTACTGAAGACAGGAACTCTGTGTCTCTGGAACAGCAGGCCAGAACGGAAGCCAGGGGGTCATCAACATCCGGGCAGAGCAGGTACTGTGACGTGAGTCAGAGACTAAGACAGGATGCAGACCGAGTTCGGTACAAAGTTGGGCAGCGGGGTACAGGAGCATAAGGCAGGAGCAGAGTCAACACATGCCAAGGTCACAGGTAGGCAGGTGGAGATCCAAGGACAGGTACAGGTGAAGCCGTGTCAGACACAAGAAGCTGGAGCAGATCTGGAAAACAAGGGAACGAGCTGAAAGACCACTCGGCAAAGTGTGTATGTCATTGAATGGTTAAAATAGGCAGACTAGCGCCAATGCACACACAGGCGTGCTTGCGCCAGTGCTTACCCTGGTATGCCTGCACGCCAATGCGCACTTGTTACTCGCGTTTCTCTTAGGCCGTGTACACACGACCGAGGTTCTCGCTGGAAACCAGCGAGAACCTCGCTGGAAGCTGCATTCCAGTGAGGACCTCGGCCGTGTGTACACTCTCGGCGAGCTTCCCGTCGGGAAGCCCGTCGAGCAGAAATAGAGAGCACGCTCTCTATTTGCTCGACGGCCCGCCTGGAAGAATGGCTGGTTGCCATTCCCGACGGGCGGGTCGCCGATTTCGACGGCTGGCAGGGAACCTCGACGGGCGGAACGATGTGTTCTGCCCGTCGAGGTTCTCTGCCGTGTGTACACGGCCTTACACTAAGGCTGTAGCTGCTTTAAAAAAATGTTTGGTACACCGTTTTAACTGGTACCTGCGCTGGTCAATCACTCCTGCGCTACGCTTCCCCTCTCTCCTTTTTCAGGAACCTCCCGCTGTCAGCCTGATCTAAAAATTCAGCTGGTGTGTAGTAGATGATTGGAATATAGTGGGAGTATTTAAGTGGAACAAAAGGGGGTTTTGTATTTTTTTTTTCCCGGAAGATATATGTTCTATGGAGACGTCGTCAACGTATCCGGAGTTTGCGTTCCAGTTTGTGTGTTTCATCTGTTTGGCCGGCGCTCACAGGATGTGCCGTGTGTAATACTCGGCTCGCAGTTTATGAACGCCAAAAAAAAAGTTTACAAAGTGTCCAAATTAGGAGTAATCAGATTTTTGTCTTTTTTTCTTTTCTGTCGGATCCTGTTGTGGGTGGAGTGTGGAATGCAGAATGCCAGCCACCACAGACATTTTTTGGTTGATTATCTGTAATTACTTAGAAGGTCTAAGAGACCATCTTATAGTATCGCCCCCGGGGCAAAACTGACTGACAATACCCCCCCCCCCCCCCCCCCCCCATTTTTTTCTCACTGCCAATCCCTATTCCAACCCACCAACATTAACTTTTATAGAACAAAATCATCTAGAATTAGTTTGTTACATTGTAGAAATTGTGCTTCAAAAAGTGTGTTACTTCGTTTAGTAACAAATGATCTGAAATGTTTAATAAATAAAAAATATTAGTCCTCACATATTATTTCTTTTAGTTATTTTTTATTTTATTTACTTTAACTATAATAATTAAATTAATAATTTTTATTATTTACTTTTTAGTATTAAATGATTAATTGTTAAATGTATTTGTTTATTTTACTTTGCTATACATTGAATTTGAAACACATCAATGTATAACAAAGTAAAATAAATAAACAAATAAATTGAATGATAATCATTTAATAATAAAAAGTAAATACAAAAATAATAATTTAATTAATAATCATAGTACATATAATTATAATATATAATACTTATAAGTACATTTAAAAATGTACATTACATTTTTTTTTAAACTAAAATAATTTGTGATGATTAATATTTATTAACCACTTGACCACCGGGCCTATTTTGGCACTTTTCTCCTTCATGTAGAAAAATCACAATTTATTGCTAGAAAATTAATCAGAACCCCCCAAACATTATATATATTTTTTTAGCAGACACCCTAGGGAATAAAATGGCGGTCATTGCAACTTTTTTTCTCGCACGCTATTTGCGCAATCATTTTTCAAACGCCTTTTTTGGGGGAAAAAAACGGTTTCATAAATTAAAAAAATAAAAAAAACAGTAAAGTTAGCCCAATTTTTTTGTATAATATGAAAGATGATGTTACGTTGAGTAAATAGATACCCAACATGTCACACTTTAAAATTGCGCACACTCATGGAATGGCGCCAAACTTTGGTACTTAAAAATCTCCATAGGCGACGCTTTATATTTTTTTACAGGTTACTATTTTCTAGTCTAGTGGTAGAATTGTTGCACGTGCGCTAACGCACGCGACGATATCTCACATGTGGGGTTTAAACTGTATTTACATCTGGTCACCAGTCATCTCTATGCTTTCCAAGCGTGCGCCGGCAGATTTGCTCTCCGTCGTCCCCCCCCCGCTGCCTATAAGAACGATCAAGCGGCGGAACTGCCCCTATGATCGTTGTTATCGTGCACAGAATCTGCGGCTGAAGACGCCGATATCTGAATGATGCCTGTAGCTGCTCCCATCATTCAGATATCACCAGACAAAGCCGAGGACGTCCATAGACGTCCTCGGTCGTCAAGAGGTTAAACATTTCAGCTGTTACCGTACTAAATTAAGTTACAATTTTTTGAAACACAATGATTCCTACGATCAGGGCCGCCGTCAGGGGGGTACAGGCAGTACACCTGTAAGGGGTCCGGAGGTCCCCAGGGGCCCCAGATGGCAACCTTCTCTTTTTTTATTTATTTTTTATAAAAAAAAAAATTAATATATTTTTCTTTTATTTTTTATTAAAGGGCCAATTTTTTTTCTTTTATTTTTTTTTAGAGGTCCGGAGGTTCCCAGGGCCTCGGAGGCCCCCAGGGCCCTGGATGGCAACCCCCCCTTTTTTTTATTTATTTTTATTAAATATATTTTTATTTAATTTTTTTATTAAAGGGCCATTTTTTAGGGGTCTGGAGGTCCCCAGGGGCCCAGATGACAACCCCTTTTTTATTAAAAAAAATATTTTTTATATATTTTTTTATTTTATATTTATATATATATATATATATATATATATATATATATATATATATATATATATATATATATATATATTATTAAAGGGCCCAGAGGTCCCCAGGGCCCCCGACATGACAACCCTTCTTTTTTTTATAAAAATGTTTTACATTTTTTTTATATTTTATTTCTTTTTATATAATATATAATTTTATTAAAAAAAAATGATTAAAGGGCCCAGAGGTCCCCAGGGCCCCAGATGACAACCACCCTTTTTAAAAAAAAAAAAATATATATATATATATATATATTTTTTTTTTCTCTTTTTTTCTTTTTATTAAAGGGCCCAGATGGCTACCCCCCTTTTTTATATATATTTTTCTTTATTTCCTCTATTTCCGCTCTCGGCTGCCCGGGACTCTCCCTTCTGATTGGCTGAGACACCGCAGCAGCAGCGTCATTGACTCCCGCTGCTGTCAATCAAACTCAGTTAGCCAATCAGGAAAGAGGGGGCGGTGCCAAACCGCAGCTCCGTCTCTGAATGGATTACATGGAGCCTCAGCACGGCCCGGGGTTCCCCCATAGCAAGCTGCTTGCTATGGGGGCACTCAACGGGAGGGAGTGGCCAGAAGCTCCAGCCTGGGACCCAAGAAGAGGGGGATCACCCGTTCCCAAGCGTTTCCGAGTTCATCCAAGCTGTCCCTGCGTGTTTCTGAGGCTCTCCGGCGCCCCCTCCCACCTCTGGCCACATGCGGTATTGCATGCCATAGAAGTCAATGCGGAACAAATTATTTTAGTTTCCATTGACTTCTATGGGGAAACTTGCTTTGATATGCGAGTGCTTTGGATTACAAGCGTTCTCCTGGAACGGATTATACTCGTAATCCGAGGTTACACTGTATATTTTTTTGCACAATTTATGTCAACTGAAGCGCTGGCAGCTTCCTACACCCTCATAGTGCAATCTCTCTTTTCACCTTCATCTGCAAAAGGCAGCCAATCGAGAAACAAGAAGAGTCGTCTTGGATGTGCGTTTTATGCCACAATCTAGTTACCGGCGACTTTGGCTCATCATTGGAAGAACGGTGGTGATCCTCAAACCGTTACGGCTGCTCTTGGATACTTCAAGATGTTCTGAGCAAATTTTCTGGGCTTTGTTACTTTGTAATAAGACTACAGGCAAGGCTGATGGTCCAGAGATGAGGGTGGGGGGCAATGTGCAGGGGTCCAGAGCTGGGGGGGTCAATGTGTAATGTGCAGGGGTCTAAAGCTGGGGGGGGAATGTGCAGGGGTCCAGAGCTGGGGGTGGGGGGTCAATGTGTAATGTGCAGGGGTCTAAAGCTGGGGGGGGATGTGCAGGGGTCCAGAGCTGGGGGTGGGGGGGGCAATGTGTAATGTGCAGGGGTTCAGATCTGGGGGTAGGGTCATTGTGTAATGTGCAGGGTCCAAAGATGGGGGGGGGCAATCTGTAATGTACAGGGGTCCCAAGCTGGGGGGGGTGCAATGTGTAATGTACAGGGGTCCAGAGCTGGGGGTGGGCCGGGGGGGCAATGTGTAGGGGTTCAGATCTGGGGGTATGGTCATTGTGTAATGTGCAGGGTCCAAAGATGGGGGGAAATGTGTAATGTACAAGGGTCCCGAGCTGGGGGGGGCGTAATATGCAGAGGTCCAGAGCTGGAGAGTGGGGGGCAATGTGTAATGTGCAGGGGCCCTGAGCTGGGGGTGGGGGCAATGTGCAGGGGTTCAGAGCTGGGGGTGGGGGGCAATGTGCAGGGGTCCAGAGCTGGGGGTGGCGGGCAATGTGCAGGGGTCCAGAGCTGGGGGTGGGGGGGAGTCAATCTGTAATGTGCAGGGGTCCAGAGCTGGGGGGGCAATGTGCAGGGGTCCAGAGCTGGGGGGGCAATGTGTAATGTGCAGGGGTTCAGATCTGGGGGTGGGGGCATTGTGTAATGTGCAGGGTCCAAAGATGGGGGGCAATGTGTAATGTACAAGGGTCCCGAGCTGGGGGGGGCGTAATATGCAGAGGTCCAGAGCTGGAGAGTGGGGGGCAATGTGTAATGTGCAGGGGCCCTGAGCTGGGGGTGGGGGGCAATGTGCAGGGGTTCAGAGCTGGGGGTGGGGGGCAATGTGCAGGGGTCCAGAGCTGGGGGTGGGGGGAGTCAATCTGTAATGTGCAGGGGTCCAGAGCTGGGGGGGCAATGTGCAGGGGTCCAGAGCTGGGGGTGGGGGGGCAATGTGTAATGTGCAGGGGTTCAGATCTGGGGGTGGGGGCATTGTGTAATGTGCAGGGTCCAAAGATGGGGGGGCAATGTGTAATGTACAAGGGTCC
>CM056060.1:2931272-2951272 GCA_029574335.1 Rana kukunoris | reverse complement strand
ACACCATTGGAACCCCCCCCCCCCCTTCTAATTGAGGAAGCTAAGCTAATTTTTTCCCTGCATGTAGCTTACATGTAATATCCCCCCTTGTGTAGACATCCAACGGGTTGGGTACCGTTCTCTTGGGTTTGATGGCAACAGCTTCAGCAGACTCTGAACAATGACTTGCATGTGAGTTCCTTCATTCCTTCCCCCAGCAGCTACCTTCCAAGTGAGGGTAAAGGCGAAGGAGCTGGGTCGGCACTGACAATAATTAAACCCTCCAAGATTATTTATGGAAATGAAAATCACCACCTGTGGTCTCTGTGCCTCTCCTTGAAATTTCTTTTAGGTTGGCGTCAGGGTCTCTTTAAGGCTGGCTTCACACCTAGACGCAGGTGTTGCCACACTTGTTGCAATGCACAAATGTCTTGGGGGCGCCCCTATGAACATCCACAGTGTGGCTGGCCCTTGTACTCCCCAGAAAAGCATATCTAAATGCAAATATCAAGCAGACCTGTAACTATTATTTTTATTATTATTTTATTTTTATTTAACACATTTTTTTATTATTATATTTATTTTTATTTATTTTTTATTTATTAAAAATTGGTCAGTGACCAAAAACAATTCATTGACAGCTGCAGTAACAGTGACCCCTACAGGAGGTAAATACAATTACTGCAATGTGAGCATGACCATAGGATGGTGTTTAAAAAAAAAAAAAAAATTGAATTTTATTTATTTTTATTTTTCTGATGACAAAAACTAACCGTATCTAATGGTATTTAATGACATATTAAACAAATTTAGCCTTACGGCTTTTCCTTTAAAACGCCGGTCCTGGCGAGATTTACAGTAATGGCCGCTGTTGTATAAATACATTTATATATATATAGTTTATTATCTAAACCCCATTACCTAACTGGCTCCATGAGAAATTGCTGCCGTCGGTGGAAGTAGACCAAAGAGGGTAATTAGACATTTTCACTTATTTTCTAAGTATTTTTTTTTTCTCTTGCTCAGCAGCTGGGTTTAATTTGGCTATGATTAGCGTGACCTTTCACCTCTTAAGGAAGTTGTTTAATAGAAGAGAGAGAAAAAAAAAATAGCTGAATGAGGGCTAAGCATCGTTTTATGGCACCCCCCTCAGTGGAAGGTATCATTGCCCCCAATTATTTATTCGTATTTTATCCCAACGCACATCATGGTAAGAAACTAAAATGCAATTTACAGCGTTTATATTCCTGATGTCACAAGAAAGATGGCGTATTGTGAACATAGAGAACATTTTTTTTTTAATGTACACTGTGTGTGTATATATATATATATAAAAAAAAAATAATAGAAAATATTTTTTATTTATATAAACATATATTAAGTGTTAAAATAAAAATAATAATTATTTTTTATTTTATTATTATTGTTGTAGTTTTTTAACACTCACTCACCATTTATATATATATATATAAAAAAAATATTTTTTAGCACTCACTGGGGGGCAGATTCACAAAACAATTACGCCTGTCTAACTGGGGTTAGACAGGAGTAATTTCAAATTTCGCGCGGCGCATCACTAGTTTGAATCCTCAAACCATGATACGCCGGCTTCGGGCTTCGATCCGAGAGGCTTACGTCTTCGTAAGCCTTCGGATCTACGCTGCCATCTATTTGCGGCCGCTGGGAGGAGTTCGCGTCGTTTTGGTGCGTCGGGATATGCAAATGTGTTTTTACGGGGATTCACGAACATACGAGCGGGCGTCGCAATCGTTTTCGTCTATTTTTTTATACGTAATGTTAGAGCAGCTTTTTTATATATATATACATTCAGATTAAAAATAAATAACAATTTTTATTTTATTATTATTGTTTTTTTTTTTTTAACACTCACTATATATATATATATATATATATATATATATATATATATATATATATATATATATATATATATATATATATATATATATATAATATATATACTTTTTTTATTATTTATTTTAATTTTTTTTTACATAGAAATCTACTAATTGTTTGGATTTATATCACACAGCATCATTTATTTTATTAAATATATATATATATATATATATATATATATATATATATATATATATAATGTTGTATTATTATTATTTGTATTATAATTTTTAATAATAAAATATATATTTAATATAGTTGTATTATTAATACATTTTTTACATATAAAACTTTAAGACTGGAGATACTGTTATCACAGGCCGAAACATGTGAAAGTATTTGGACTAATCAGACAGGGGAGGGGGGGCCCTAACTCGCTCAGCTGTGTGTGTAATCTGAGCTTCAGCTCCTGTACTCCCTGTAAAAAGGCTTTTTTTCAGTGTCTCCCTTGTTATATGAATAAGAAACTGTCGTCCTCAAGCTACTTGGCTTGTGATAAGAAGTTGCTACAGTGTCCCCCCCCCACCACAAACCAAACCGCCCCCTCCCCGCAGAGTTGGAGCTAGACCATAGCAGCCAGCAGGGGGCATGAGCTGTGATGATTCGAGTGCTCTAGCTTTGATCCAGCAGGGAAGGGCATGTCGGACCTCTGCAGAGAGACCACTGCTTCCACACAGAGAACAAGGATCCTTCTGTATAACACGCTGGCAGGAGACAAGTTTTTCTACTCAGGTTGTGGCTGCTTTGCTCACCTTTTTTGGAATGTGTTCATCTGATTTATGCTGACGGTTGAGTTATGTGGCGCTTGGAGGAAATGGATGGATTGTAGTGTATGGCAATGTAGCAAAGTGACGTAACGCGTAGGGGGAGGGTACATTTGCAGCTCCTTGTTCCCTGAAGCTCTTCTGTCTGTATAAATTATTAATATTCATCTTTTCTTCTTTGTAGATGCTGCCCTCTCCTGTGGCCCCCGGGGGGGGGGACCTGTACGTTGATGAATTTGATTTTAGGTGTCGATCAATCCTTGCCTGGTCTCCCTCCATTGGATGAAGGTATGTGTGTGAATGGCTTCAGAAATGCTGATCTCGCCCGATTTGTCATTGTCAGGTTGACAGCCGGGCCGCGCTGACGCACAATCTGACGATGCCGGAAATTTCGGCAATGTCTTCTGAAATCTCCTTCGAAATTCTCGTTATTTCCCTTCTGCAGAAAAATGGTCATAAATGGTGGAGAAGGTCGGGTCAGATCTCAGACAGGACTGGCAAAGTCGGACCCGATGGATCCCTGTTATCATTAGACATGTGCACTGCCGAAAAAAAAATTCCGTTTCATTTTGTGTTATATTTGTTTTTTTGCATTTTTTCGTAATTTTGAAAATTCGTAAATTCGAAAATCCAAATTTTGGAATTTTCGAATTTCTGATCTTCGAATTTCCTAATTTCGAATTTTCCTCATTTCAAATTTAGAAAATTTCGAATTTTCAAAATGTCGAATTTTCAAAATGTCAAAATTTCGAAATTTTGAAAAACAAATTGCACGTGTCTAGTTATCATGGTATAGGGTTGGTATAGCCAGAGGCGTGGCTTGAAAGTTGTGGGCCCCCGATGCAAAAGTTGTCCTGGGGCCCCCACTACTACCTCTGAGCGCCAAGATTCTCCAAGTGGCTAAAGAGTTTATTTCAGAGATTTGTGTACATAAGAGTATAATTCAAAATATGTGGTAGAAACCATTCTAAACATGACCTTGCCCCCCCATCCTAGTAATGACATGAACTACCCCATACTAGTAATGATATGACTTTGCCCCCCCCATCCTAGTAATGACATGACTTGCCCCCACCTCCCATCCTAGTAATGACATGACTTTCCCCCCCCATCCTAGTAAGGAAATGACTCCCCCCCCCCCATCCTAGTAATGACATGACTTGACTTTGTCCCCCATCCTAGTAATGACATGTCTCCCCCCCCCCATCCTAGTAAGGACATGACTTTCCCCCCCCCCATCCTAGTAAGGACATGACTTCCCCCCCCCCCCATCCTAGTAATGACATTACTTTCCCCCCCCCCATCCTAGTAATGACATGACTCCCCCCCCATCCTAGTAAGGACATGACTCCCCCCCCCCCATCCTAGTAAGGACATGACTTTCCCCCCCCCCATCCTAGTAATGACATTACTTCCCCCCCCCCATCCTAGTAATGACATGACCTTGCCCCCTTCCCCCCCATCCTAGTAAGGACATGACTTTGGCCCCCCAATCCTTTTGTAAGGGGGACTCTGATGTAAGGGAGATTCTGGTGTGAGGAGGACTCTGATGAGGAATCTGATGTAAGGGAGGACTCTAATGTAAAGGCAGACGTTGGAGGGGACTCTGATGGGGACTCTATTGTAAAAGTGACCTTTGACGGAGATGCTGAGGTAATGTCAGACTTTAATGCGGACTCTGATGTAAGAGGGGACTCTGATGTAAGAGGGGACTCTGGTGTAAAGGGAGAGACTCTGGTGTAAAGGGAGAGACTCTGGTGTAAAGGGAGAGACTCTGGTG
Source organism: Rana kukunoris (assembly GCA_029574335.1). Lineage (NCBI taxonomy): Eukaryota > Metazoa > Chordata > Amphibia > Anura > Ranidae > Rana > Rana kukunoris. The sequence goes on along the minus strand of CM056060.1, from coordinate 2,946,829 downwards.
TAAAGGGAGAGACTCTGGTGTAAAGGGAGAGACTCTGGTGTAAAGGGAGAGACTCTGATGTAAAGGGAGAGACTCTGGTGTAAAGGGAGAGACTCTGGTGTAAAGGGAGAGACTCTGGTGTAAAGGGAGAGACTCTGGTGTAAAGGGAGAGACTCTGGTGTAAAGGGAGAGACTCTGGTGTAAAGGGAGAGACTCTGGTGTAAAGGGAGAGACTCTGGTGTAAAGGGAGAGACTCTGGTGTAAAGGGAGAGACTCTGATGTAAAGGGAGAGAGACTGATGTAAAGGGAGAGAGACTGATGTAAGAGGGAACTCTGGAGACAATCTGTATAAGGGGAATCTGATGTAAGGGGGACTCTGATGTAAGGAGAAAATTTGATGATGTAAGGGGGATCTCTAAAGTGGAATCTGATTTAAAAGGAGGCTCTGATATAAGGGAGACACAGTAGGGAGACTCTGATATAAGGGAGAACTCTGATGGTTACAATAATCTAAGGGGGACTCTGATGTAAGGGGGGGGGGGGACTCTGACGGGACTCTGATGTTAGGGGAAACTCTGAAGGGGAGTCCGATGTAAGGGGGGCTCTGATGAGGAATCTGATAGGGAGGACTATAATGTAAAGGCAGACATTGACAGGGATTCTGATGTAAGGGCAGACTTTAACGGGGACCCTGATGTAAGAGGGTACTCTAAAGGGGAATCTGTAAAAGGGGGGACTCTTATATAAGGGTGACCTCTGAAGAGGACTCTGATGTAAGGGGGAACTCTGAAGGGGACCTTGATGTAAGGGAGGGCAGTGATGGGGAATCTGATGTAAGGGGAAACACTGATATAAGGGGGGAATTCTGGAGGGGACTCTGATGTAAGGGAGACTCTGATTACTCTGATGTAAAAGGGGACTCTGATATAAGGGAAGTCTGATGTAAGGAGGTCTCTGATGGAAAATCTGATGTAAGGGCGGACCCTGATTTAAGAGACTCTGGTGTAAGGAGGGCTCTGAACCAATCTGATGTAAGGGAGACTCTGGTGCATGGGTTGGCTCGGGTGAGGAGTCTGATATAAGGGAAGACTCTTATGTAAAGGCAGACTTTGATGGGGATTCTAATAGGGACTCTGATGTAAGAGCGGACTTTGACAGGGAATGCGGATGTAAGGGCAGGCTTTAATGGGGACTCTGATGTAAAGGAGGGGCTCTGATGTAAAGGGAGAGACTCTGATGTAAAGGAGGGGCTCTGATGTAAAGGGAGAGACTCTGATGTAAGAGGGTACTCTAAAGGAGAATCTGTAGAAGGGGGGGACTCTGAAGGAGACTCTGATATAAGGAGGGCTCTGATGAGTAGTCTAATGTAACGGGGGCTGTGATATAATGAGGACTCCGATGAGGAAACTGATGTAAGAGAGGACTCTAAAGTAAAGGCAGATTTTGATGGGGACTCTGATATGTAAAAGCGGCCTTTGACGGGGATGCTGATGTAATTTGCAGACTCCAATGGGGACCCTGATGCAGATAAATTGTAGTCCCCCTTTAAGTGGTGTTTTTGGGAAGATGGCGTCACGACGCACAAGGAAGAGCAGGCATGTACAATGGAGGACATTGGTAGGGGGAAGGGCAGAAGTGACAATATGAAGGGGGATGGTGATCACTCTGAAGGCCGGAGAGCAATTGTTTCCCCACTGTAGTCCCGTCACGCTGCTCTTTGTAGATCCAAGCCTATACTATGGAGGACACTGATTGGTGGGAGGCGGGATCAACTAAAAATTATTTTGTCAGGGTGCCAAAGCGCAATGGAAGTGCTTAGGAACAGGATGGTCCTGTCTGACCGGAGTCCCCCTTTAAGTGGCGCTCCTCCATTTTCCGCTTGGCGGGAGACGCATTTCAATAAGAGAGAAAAAAATCGAAGCCAAAGCCGTGAATCCTGATTTATTCCCCATCTCGGCTCTTCTGTTCTCTCAAGCCGTTGACTTCCAACCGCCTTGCCGCGCTGCGCAGTGATTTGTGTCTTTTTCCGGAGAAGGGACAGTGACAGATGTCAGAGGCGCTCATCGTCAGCCGCGCACGTTCCCCCCCCCCCTCCCCCCTACAGCCATCCGCCGCTCCCTGCTACCATCTTGTCGCTTGCCCCGCAGTAAAAGCGAAGTGACAAGGACTTTTTTCGTGTCGACTTTTGACATTGCGCTTTCTTCCCATTCCAGTTCCAACGTGGGCGGCGGATACGGCGCTTTCCTTTTTTCTGTGTGCGTGTGAAAAGGATCTGATCCGACTGCAAGAGTGACGACTCCGGCCTGCAGGAGGAGACCGGAGATTTTCTTGGAAGTTCCAGAAATCTTGTCTGTTTTTTAGTTGGTTTTATACAGAAAGAAGCGCTTGGAGGACCTGAAACCCGAATATCGAGCGGTACCTGAAGATGGCGCTTCATTCTATTTTTATAGTTTAATTATAGATGAGTGAAGGGACTGGACCATTTCCTTTTCCTTTTCAAAGATACTCTTTCCTCATCTAAGAGATACAAAGTTACTCTTTCCTCATCCTAAGAGATACAAAGTTACTCTTTCCTCATCTAAGAGATACAAAGTTACTCTTTCCTCATCTAAGAGATACAAAGTTACTCTTTCCTCATCTAAGAGATACAAAGTTACTCTTTCCTCATCTAAGAGATACAAAGTTACTCTTTCCTCATCTAAGAGATACAAAGTTACTCTTTCCTCATCTAAGAGATACAAAGTTACTCTTTCCTCATCTAAGAGATACAAAGTTACTCTTTTCTCATCCTAAGAGATACAAAGTTACTCTTTCCTCATCTAAGAGATACAAAGTTACTCTTTTCTCATCCTAAGAGATACAAAGTTACTCTTTTCTCATCCTAAGAGATACAAAGTTACTCTTTTCTCATCCTAAGAGATACAAAGTTACTCTTTTCTCATCCTAAGAGATACAAAGTTACTCTTTCCTCATCTAAGAGATACAAAGTTACTCTTTTCTCATCCTAAGAGATACAAAGTTACTCTTTTCTCATCCTAAGAGATACAAAGTTACTCTTTTCTCATCCTAAGAGATACAAAGTTACTCTTTCCTCATCTTACTCTTTTCCTCATCCTAAGAGATACAAAGTTACTCTTTCCTCACTCTTTTCTCATCCTAAGAGATACAAAGTTACTCTTTTCTCATCCTAAGAGATACAAAGTTACTCTTTTCTCATCCTAAGAGATACAAAGTTACTCTTTCCTCATCTAAGAGATACAAAGTTACTCTTTCCTCATCTAAGAGATACAAAGTTACTCTTTTCTCATCCTAAGAGATACAAAGTTACTCTTTTCTCATCCTAAGAGATACAAAGTTACTCTTTTCTCATCCTAAGAGATACAAAGTTACTCTTTCCTCATCTAAGAGATACAAAGTTACTCTTTCCTCATCTAAGAGATACAAAGTTACTCTTTCCTCATCCTAAGAGATACAAAGTTACTCTTTCCTCATCCTAAGAGATACAAAGTTACTCTTTCCTCATCTAAGAGATACAAAGTTACTCTTTTCTCTCTTTCTCTTTTCTCATCTAAGAGATACAAAGTTACTCTTTCCTCACTCTTTCCTCCTAAGAGATACAAAGTTACTCTTTCCTCACTCTTTCCTCCTAAGAGATACAAAGTTACTCTTTCCTCATCCTAAGAGATACAAAGTTACTCTTTCCTCATCTAAGAGATACAAAGTTACTCTTTCCTCATCTAAGAGATACAAAGTTACTCTTTCCTCATCTAAGAGATACAAAGTTACTCTTTCCTCATCTAAGAGATACAAAGTTACTCTTTCCTCATCTTACTCTTTCCTCATCTAAGAGATACAAAGTTACTCTTTTCTCATCCTAAGAGATACAAAGTTACTCTTTCCTCATCCTAAGAGATACAAAGTTACTCTTTCCTCATCTAAGAGATACAAAGTTACTCTTTCCTCATCTAAGAGATACAAAGTTACTCTTTTACTCTTTCCTCATCCTAAGAGATACAAAGTTACTCTTTCCTCATCCTAAGAGATACAAAGTTACTCTTTCCTCATCTAAGAGATACAAAGTTACTCTTTCCTCATCTAAGAGATACAAAGTTACTCTTTCCTCATCCTAAGAGATACAAAGTTACTCTTTCCTCATCCTAAGAGATACAAAGTTACTCTTTCCTCATCCTAAGAGATACAAAGTTACTCTTTCCTCATCCTAAGAGATACAAAGTTACTCTTTTACTCTTTCCTCATCTAAGAGATACAAAGTTACTCTTTCCTCATCTAAGAGATACAAAGTTACTCTTTCCTCATCCTAAGAGATACAAAGTTACTCTTTCCTCATCCTAAGAGATACAAAGTTACTCTTTCCTCATCCTAAGAGATACAAAGTTACTCTTTCCTCATCTAAGAGATACAAAGTTACTCTTTCTTCATCTAAGAGATACAAAGTTACTCGCCAACACCAAAACTTTCTTGTTTGTTTTTAGTAGAACAAAGAAGGGTCATGTCTAAATGAGGCCTCATAGACATACCTGGGAACTCTTGGAAATTTGAATTCCTCGGGGGAGAGGCTAAGCAAACTTTGGGTGTGGTCAAATTATGCTTAAAGTGGGAGAGGCTTAGAGGATAGGTCTAGCGGCCATTCTAGTGACACGGGCAGTGCACCTGGCACCCACCTGTCCCTCTGTGACATGGGCAGTGCACATGGCTCCCACCTGTCCCTCAGTGAGGGTCAGGTAGGGTCACTCTCAGCGCCCCCTATTGCCCCAATCAGGAAGGGTCTTTCTCTCTGCACCCCCTATTGCCCCAATCAGGAAGGGTCTCTCTCTCTCTCTCTGCACCCCCTATTGCCCCAATCAGGAAGGGTCTCTCTCTCTCTCTCTGCGCCCCCTATTGCCCCAATCAGGAAGGGTCTCTCTGGCGGCACCCTCTATTGCCCCAATCGGGAAGGGTCTCTGTCTCCACAGTGATTTAGACTCACATCAATCCCGTGGACTGTTCCAATGGGGTCACTAATGGGGGGCAAAAACCAAACCAGTAGTAGAGCATGGAAGGGTTGAAGATTCTGAAAAAAGGTTTATTGCCCTGTAATGGGGACACCTGCACCCCACATTTTCCATATGGGTGTCACAGGGACAGAAAGTGAGACAAATCTTCGTAATGGGGTCACAGACAGATATGTGGATGAGGAGAGTAAAGTGTAAATCCCTTATTGGTGTTCTTTTTTCTGGTTGGTTGTCTCAAGGTGTTACAGGCGGAAGATCAGCGTTACAACCAGGAAGAGAGCATTTGCCTGCCTACGTAGCCCTCCTCTGTCCAGTATTTTCAGGCTTGCCCCTGAAAGTGTGTGGCCCTAGGCACAGGCCTACATAGCCTGCCTCCATCTAGTATTTTCAGGCTCATCCCTGGAAGTGTACGGCCCTAGGTACAGGCCTATATAGCCTGCCTCTGTCTAGTATTTTTAAGCTTGCCTCTGGAAGTGTGTGGCCCTAGGCACAGACCTACGTAGCCTGCCCCTGTCCAGTGTTGTTCATCTTGCCTCTAGAAGTTGTATGGCCCTAGTCACAGGCCTACGTAGCCCCCGTCCCAGTATTTTCAGGTTTACCCTTTGGAAGCATATGGCCCTAGGCACAGACCTACGTAGCCTGCCCCTGTCTAGTGTTGTTCGTCTTGCCTCTAGAAATTGTATGGCCCTAGTCACAGGCCTACATAGCCTGCCCCGTCCCAGTATTTTTAAGCTTGCCCCTAAAAATGTGTGGCCCTAGGCACCAGCCTATGTAGCCTGCCCCTGTCCAGTATTTTTAGGCTTACCCCTGAAAGTGTGTGGCCCTAGTCACAGTCCTACGTAGCCTGCCCCTGTCCCAGTATTTTCAGGCTTACCCCTGAAAGTGTATGGCCCTAGGAACAGGCCTACATATCCTGCCTCTGTCCAGTATTTTTTATTTTTGCCCCTAGAAGTGTATGGCCCTAGGCACAGGCCTATGTAGCCTGCCTCTTTCCAGTATTTTCAGGCTTACACCTAGAAGTTGTATGGTCCCAGGCATAGACTTGCATAGCCTGCCTCCATCTAGTGTTTTCGGGCTTACCCCTGGAAGTGTATGGCCTTAGGCACAGGCCTATGTAGCCTGCCTCTATCCAGTATTTTTCCATCTTACCCCCCAGAAGTGTGTGGCCTTAGGCACATGCCTACGTAGCTTGCCTCCATCCAGTATTTTTCCATCTTACCCCCCAGAAGTGTATGACCTTAGGCACAGGCCTAGGTAGCCTGCCTCCGTCCATTCGTCTTCCATCCACCTTTCGGGGGGATGAGTTGTTCACATGCAGCCCTACGATGGAACCATCTCTGTTTTTATCGCTCCCATGTCACTTCCCGAAGGAAATTACAACAGGAAGTTATTATCAAAGCAAAGGCGAATTGCTCGATGTGAGCCCCAGATGAAAGAGCGTGCGGGGGAGGGAGGAGGGGGGGGGTCAGTCATTTGCTGGGTTCTTGTTAGTCATTTTTTACATTTCCTCTGTCACTCCAACTTGTTGAAGTTAATTATTTCCAGGCCCGCTAGATACAAAGCTGCGCTTCCCAGTGCGGCTTAGCAGAAGGGCTCTGCGGATTGCTTTCTTACTAATTGCCTCGTGTTCTTTCATTAAAGGGCCCCCCCCCTCATTGAGGGAGGCGGGGGAAGCCACGCCCACACATATGCTGCAAAGATGACATATGTCCGCCCGCCTGTCTACACCGAGCCCGTCCAACCCTCCGATTCCCCCGCCTGTGGGATTCCGAGAGGTCCGCTCAGCCCAGCTCAGTCCTTCGAGGAAAAGCTTCGGGGGGCGATTTACTTGCGTTGCTGGAATATTGAAACGCAGCATGCGACAACGACGCACAATACAGGCGATGACGCACAATACAGGAGACGGCGACGCACAATACAGGCGACGGCGACGCACAATACAGGCGACGCACAATACAGGCGACGGCGACGCACAATACAGGCGATGGCGACGCACAATACAGGCGACGCACAATACAGGCGACGGCGACGCACAATACAGGCGATGGCGACGCACAATACAGGCGACACACAATACAGGCGACGGCGACGCACAATACAGGAGACGGCGACGCACAATACAGGAGACGGCGACGCACAATACAGGAGACGGCGACGCACAATACAGGCGACGGCGACACACAATACAGGCGACGCACAATACAGGCGACGCACAATACAGGAGACGGCGACGCACAATACAGGCGACGGCGACACACAATACAGGCGACGCACAATACAGGAGACGGCGACGCACAATACAGGCGACGCACAATACAGGCGACGGCGACGCACAATACAGGCGATGGCGACGCACAATACAGGCGACGGCGACGCACAATACAGGAGACGGCGACGCACAATACAGGCTACGGCGACGCACAATACAAGTGACGGCGACGCACAATACAGGCGACGGCGACGCACAATACAGGTGACGGCGACGCACAATACAGGCGAGGCACAATACAGGAGACGGCGACGCACAATACAGGCGACGGCGACACACAATACAGGCGACGCACAATACAGGAGACGGCGACGCACAATACAGGCGACGCACAATACAGGCGACGGCGACGCACAATACAGGCGACGGCGACGCACAATACAGGCGACGGCGACGCACAATACAGGAGACGGCGACGCACAATACAAGTGACGGCGACGCACAATACAGACGATGCACAATACAGGCGACGGCGACGCACAATACAGGTGACGGCGACGCACAATACAGACGACGGCGACGCACAATACAGGCTACGGCGACGCACAATACAAGTGACGGCGACGCACAATACAGACGACGCACAATACAGGCGACGGCGACGCACAATACAGGCGACGGCGACGCACAATACAGGCGACGGCGACGCACAATACAGGCTACGGCGACGCACAATACAAGTGACGGTGACGCACAATACAGACGACGCACAATACAGGCGACGGCGACGCACAATACAGGTGACGGCGACGCACAATACAGGCGACGCACAATACAGGCGACGGCGACGCACAATACAGGCGACGGCGCCGCACAATACAGGCGACGGCGCCGCACAATACAGGCGACGGCGACGCACAATACAGACGACGACCACAATACAAGTGACGGGAGCACAATACAGCGACGCACAATACAGGCACGGCGAGCACAATACAGGCGACGGCGACGCACAATACAGGCGACGGCGACGCACAACACAATACAGGCACGGGCGCACAATACAAGGCGGTGACGCACAATACAGACGCGCACAATACGGCACGGCGACGCACAATACAGGTGACGGGCGCACAATACGGCGACGCACAATACAGGCACGGCGACGCACAATACGGCGACGGCGCCGCACAATACAGGCGACGGCGCCGCACAATACAGGCGACGGCGACGCACAATACAGCGACGCACAATACAGGAGACGGCGACGCGCACAATACAAGTGAGGCGACGCACAATACAGCGACGCACAATACAGGCACGGGCGCACAATACAGGGCGCAACGCACAATACAGGCGACGGCGACGCACAATACAGGCACGGCGACGCACAATACAAGTGACGGCGACGCACAATACAGCGACGCACAATACAGGCACGGCGAGCACAATACAGGCGACGGCGACGCACAATACAGGCGACGGCGACGCACAATACAGGCACGGCGACGCACAATACAAGTGACGGCGACGCACAATACAGAGACGCACAATACAGGCGACGGCGACGCACAATACAGGTGAGGCGACGCACAATACAGGCGCACAATACACCGGCGCGCGGCGACGCACAATACAGGCGACGGCGCCGCACAATACAGGCGACGCACAATACAGGCGACGGCGACGCACAATACAGGCGACGGCGCCGCACAATACAGGCGACGGCGCCGCACAATACAGGCGACGGCGACGCACAATACAGACGACGCACAATACAGGAGACGGCGACGCACAATACAAGTGACGGCGACGCACAATACAGACGACGCACAATACAGGCGACGGCGACGCACAATACAGGCGACGGCGACGCACAATACAGGCGACGGCGACGCACAATACAGGCTACGGCGACGCACAATACAAGTGACGGCGACGCACAATACAGACGACGCACAATACAGGCGACGGCGACGCACAATACAGGCGACGGCGACGCACAATACAGGCTACGGCGACGCACAATACAAGTGACGGCGACGCACAATACAGACGACGCACAATACAGGCGACGGCGACGCACAATACAGGTGACGGCGACGCACAATACAGGCGACGCACAATACAGGCGACGGCGCCGCACAATACAGGCGACGGCGCCGCACAATACAGGCGACGGCGCCGCACAATACAGGCGAAGGCGACGCACAATACAGACGACGCACAATACAGGAGACGGCGACGCACAATACATGCAACGACACACAATAACGGCGCCGCACAATACAGGCGACGGCGACGTACAGTACAGGCGACGGCGACGCACAAAAGATGCGGCGACGATGCACAATACAGGCCATGAGGATTTTGTAACCTCTTGCTGACCGCATATGGAATTAAAGAACAGGCATGCGGTAAAATCGTGCTGACCCTTGCCACTTTGAAATTGCGCTACTTCATTGGTGTCAGTGGGGGGAATAGTGTCCCATCATTGGTGTCAGTGGGAGGAATAGTGTCCCATCATTGGTGTCAGTGGGAGGAATAGTGTCCCATCATTGGTGTCAGTGGGAGGAATAGTGTCCCATCATTGGTGTCAGTGGAAGGAGTAGTGTCCCATCATTGGTATCAGTGGGAGGAATAGTGTCCCATCATTGGTATCAGTGGGAGGAATAGTGTCCCATCATTGGTGTCAGTGGAAGGAATAGTGTCCCATCATTGGTGTCAGTGGAAGGAATAGTGTCCCATCATTGGTGTCAGTGGGGGGGAATAGTGTCCCATCATTGGTGTCAGTGGGAGGAATAGTGTCCCATCATTGGTGTCAGTGGGAGGAATAGTGTCCCATCATTGGTGTCAGTGGGAGGAATAGTGTCCCATCATTGGTGTCAGTGGGAGGAATAGTGTCAAATCATTGGTGTCAGTGGGAGGAACAGTGTCCCATCATTGGTGTCAGTGGGAGGAACAGTGTCCCATCATTGGTGTCAGTGGGAGGAATAGTGTCCCATCATTGGTGTCAGTGGGAGGAATAGTGTCCCATCATTGGTATCAGTGGGAGGAATAGTGTCCCATCATTGGTGTCAGTGGGAGGAATAGTGTCCCATCATTGGTGTCAGTGGGAGGAATAGTGTCCCATCATTGGTGTCAGTGGGAGGAATAATGTCCCATCACTGGTGTCAGTGGGAGGAATAGTGTCCCATCATTGGTGTCAGTGGGAGGAATAGTGTCCCATCATTGGTATCAGTGGGAGGAATAGTGTCCCATCATTGGTATCAGTGGGAGGAATAGTGTCCCATCATTGGTGTCAGTGGAAGGAATAGTGTCCCATCATTGGTGTCAGTGGAAGGAATAGTGTCCCATCATTGGTGTCAGTGGGGGGAATAATAGTGTCCCATCATTGGTGTCAGTGGGAGGAATAGTGTCCCATCATTGGTGTCAGTGGGAGGAATAGTGTCCCATCATTGGTGTCAGTGGGAGGAATAGTGTCCATCATTGGTGTCATGTGGAGGAATGTGTCAAATCATTGGTGTCAGTGGGAGGAACAGTGTCCCATCATTGGTGTCAGTGGGAGGAACAGTGTCCCATCATTGGTGTCAGTGGGAGGAATAGTGTCCCATCATTGGTGTCAGTGGGAGGAATAGTGTCCCATCATTGGTATCAGTGGGAGGAATAGTGTCCCATCATTGGTGTCAGTGGGAGGAATAGTGTCCCATCATTGGTGTCAGTGGGAGGAATAGTGTCCCCATCATTGGTGTCAGTGGGGAGGAATAATGTCCCATCACGGTGTGTCAGTGGGAGGAATAGTGTCCCATCACTGGTGTCAGTGGGAGGAATAGTGTCCCATCATTGGTGTCAGTGGGAGGAATAGTGTCCCATCATTGGTGTCAGTGGGAGGAATAGTGTCCCATCATTGGTGTCAGTGGGAGGAATAATGTCCCATCACTGGTGTCAGTGGGAGGAATAGTGTCCCATCACTGGTGTCAGTGGGAGGAATAGTGTCCCATCATTGGTGTCAGTGGGAGGATTAGTGTCCCAAGGGCCAGAAAAAGCAAGCAAAGGGCCATATCCGGCCCCCGGGGCCACAGTTTGGAGAACACTGAGATCACCGATGCCCAGATTTGACCGTTCTTGATTGGTTGGAGTTTTATCCCGATCACGTAGCGATCCCAGGCAACGTAACGGACTGGGGGGGGGGGGAGGCTGCAGACGGGGGGATCAGGCCGTGTGTTGGGGGGGGTCACATGACGCTTTCTGTCACTTGACGCCGAGTCAGATGGTTCGGTGACGGAGAAGAATCGCCCTCCAGGTAATGCAAACAGCGAGCCGGCGGCGGAGGGCTTGTGTTTGCGGTTCCCAAGTGAGACGGCTGTTTGTTCGGTGTGCCTCCCCCCCCCCCCCCCCCCCCCCCCCCCAAGTCACAAGTGTCTAACCAAGTTGTGCGGTTTTGCGTCGGCTCGGAGCTCGCGGCAAATAATAATACATCGCTTGTCAGGGGCCCCGCGTGTCCCCAGATGTCACCTCGTGTGACCCCGAGATCCGGGGGACACGCGGGACTTGTGTTCTGTCTCATCAAACCCAATTATGTTCTGGTAGAAGATCACAGGGGCAACTTAGAGCTGAAAAATACCCCAAAAAAAGAAAAAATAATAAAGTAAAGAAATTATAAATGAAAAATATATATATATATATATGTACACACACAGTATCTGACAAAAGTAAGTACACCCCTCACATTTTCTGTAAATCTTTTCATGTGATAACACTTTGTATCTCCAATGTTGTGTAGTGAGTGTACATGGGGGGGGGGTTCCCATCCGGGCCCCTGGGGACCCCCGGGCCCCTTACAGGTGTAATGCCTGTACCCCCCTGATGGCGGCCCTGGGTGTACACAGGGGGGAGGGGTCTCTGTATCTCCAATGTTGTGTAGTGAGTGTACATGGGGAGGAGAGGGGTGTACACAGGGGGGGTGTGGTCTCTGTATCTCCAATGTTGTGTAGTGAGTGTACATGGGGGAGGGGAGGGGTGTACACAGGGGGGAGGGGTCTCTGTATCTCCAATGTTGTGTAGTGAGTGTACATGGGGGGGGGAGAGGGGTGTACACAGGGGGGAGGGGTCTCTGTATCTCCAATGTTGTGTAGTGAGTGTACATGGGGGAGGGGAGGGGTGTACACAGGGGGGAGGGGTCTCTGTATCTCCAATGTTGTGTAGTGAGTGTACAGCTTGTGTAACGGTGTAAGTTTATAATAATAATAATTTTGTTATAATATCATTATTTATTAATATTCTATTTAATATATTTTTGTTATTATTGTTTATTTTATTATATTACTATTTTTATTTATATTACATTTATGATGTCGTTTTTGTTTTTGAGTGTACAGCTTGTATAACGGTGTAAATTTGCCGTCCCCTCAAAATAACTCGACACACAGCCATCAATGTCTAAACAAAAGTCAGTACACCCCCCTAACTGAAAATGTCCAAATTGGTCCCCAAAGTGTCAATATTTTGTGTGGCCGCCATAATCTTTTACCCTCTTGGGCATGGAGGTCACCAGAGCTTAACAGGTTGTCACTGGAGTGCTCTTCCCCTCCCCCATGATGACATCACAGAGCTGGTGGATGTTGGAGATCTTGCGCTCCTCCCCCTTCCCTTCCCCCCACAGATGATCAGTAGGGTTTAGGTCTGGGAACATGCTTGGCCAGTCCATCACCTTCACCCTCAGCTTCTTTAGCAAGGCAGTTGTCATCTTGGAGATGTGTTGGGGTCGTTATCATGTTGGAATACTACCCTGCGGCCCCAGTCTCTGAAGGGAGGGGATCATGCTCTGCTTCAGTATGTCACAGTACATGTTGGCATTCATGGTCCCCTCAATGATCTGTGCCCCCCCCCAGTGCCGGCAGCACTCATGCAGCCCCAGACCATGACCCTCCCCCACCATGCCTGACTGTAGACAAGACACACTTGTCTTTGTCCTCCTCACCTGGCCCCGCCCCCCACACACACGCCTGACACCATCTGACACCAAATACCTTTATCTTGGTCTCATCAGACCACAGGAGACGGTTCCAGTAATCCATGTCCTCAGTCTGCTTGTCTTCAGCAAACTGTTTGCGGCTCTTTCTTGTGCCTCATCTTTAGAAGAGGCTTCCTTCTGGGATGACCAATTTGATGCAGTGTGCGGCGTATGGTCTGAGCACCGACAGGCTGACCCCTCCCCCACCCCTTCACCCTCTGCAGCAATGCTGGCAGCACTCATACGTCTATTTCCCAAAGACAACCTCTGGAGATGACGCTGAGCACGTGACCTCAACTTCTTTGGTGGACCATGGTGAGGCGGGGGGAAGGGAACCCGTCCTGTTATACCGCTGGATGGTCCCGGCCCCCCGTGCCGCAGCTCAGTTTTCAGGGACTTGGCGATCTTCTTATCTCCTCGGCCATCTTTATGTAGAGACACAATTCTATATAGAGAGTTCTTTGCCATGAGGCGCCATGTTGTCCTTCCAGTGACCAGTATGAGTGAGTGAGAGCGATAACACCAAATTTAACACACCTGCTCCCCATTCACACCTGAGACCTTGTAACACTAACGAGTCACATGACACCGGGGAGGGAAAATGGCCAATTGTTCCCAAATTGGACACTTTCACTTAGGGGTGTCCTCACTTTTGTTGGCAGTGGTTTAGACATTACTGGCTGTGTGTTGAGTTATTTTGAGGGGACGGCAAATTTACACTGTTATACAAGCTGCACACTCACTACACAACATTGGAGATACAAAGTGTCATTTCTTCAGTGGGGGGGGGGGGGCAAGGCCTCCCCTCAACACCTGTCTGAAGAGGGACCCGAATGTGGATCGCTCTCCAGAGATGATGGCTAATGATGATGTGTTAATAAATACAGAGTTGCAATGACTTGTGTCTCTGATATCTTCCCGGAGTTCAGCTTTTAAAAACGCGCAGACAGGATCCCGCCTGACAGTGAGCGTATTTTGCAGACGGGAAGCGAGCAAATCTGTTGGTTTGCAGCTCGCGTGTGTGCGAAAAAAGACGAGCGGTGTATTGTAAACAATGTAGGAGGGGGCGGGGGGGGGGGGTGTATGATAGAAGAGGGAAGGTGATGTATAGGAAACGACTGATCAGTGATATACTGTGTGTGTGTATATATAGAGAGAGATAGAGAGGGGGGGCTAGAGAGGGAGGCGGGATATAGAGAGAGAGGGAGATATAGAGAGGGAGAGGGAGATATAGAGAGAAGGGGGGATATAGAGAGAGGGGGGATATAGAGAGAGGGGGATATAGAGAGAGGGGGATATATAGAGAGGGGGATATAGAGAGAGGGGGAGATATAGAGAGAGGGGGAGATATAGAGAGAGGGGGGATATAGAGAGAGGGGGGATATAGAGAGAGAGGGGGATATAGAGAGGGGGGTATATAGAGAGGAGGGGGGTATAGAGAGAGAGGGGGGGTATAGAGAGGGGGATATAAAGAGAGGGGGAGATATAGAGAGAGGGGGATATAGAGAGGAGGGGGGTATATAGAGAGGAGGGGGGTATAGAGAGAGAGGGGGGTATAGAGAGAGAGGGGATATAGAGAGAGTGGGGATATAGAGAGAGGGGGGGATATAGAGAGAGGGGGGATATAGAGAGAGGGAGGATATAGAGAGAGGGGGACATAGAGAGGGGGCATATAGAGAAAGAGGGGGATATAGAGAGGGGGGATATAGAGAAAGAGGGGATATAGAGAAGAGAAAGAGAGAGGGGGGGATATATAGAGAGGGGGGGATATAGAGAAAGAGGGGGATAAAAAGAGGGGGGATATAGAGAGAGGGGGAGGAGATAAAGAGAGAGGGGGAGATATAGAGAGAGGGGGATATAGAGAGGGGGGATATAGAGAGGGGGGATATAGAGAGGGGGGAATAGAGAGGGGGGATATAGAGAGAGGGGGGGGATATAGAGAGGGGGGATATAGAGAAAGAGGGGGAAATAGAGAAAGAGGGGGATATAGAGAGATCATCCGACACGTTGGAAGGATCACGTCCAGGTTTTGCACCCTTTTCCTCGCCGTCTCCTCGCTCTGTCGCTCGTTGCCCCGGGTTATGAGGCAAAGTGGCACTTTTACTTTATTCCTCTGTCACTGAACACTGAATGGAGCTAAAACACAATTATATGTAACTCGATCGCAAGCCGAGACCTTCTTGGGTGACCTCGTCACTTAGGTTGTCATTCTTCGGAACGCTACGCCTTGCGCTCCACAGCGGACGCTGATTGCACTGTGTATGAGCGCCCCCTGATGGTCTCTAGGGGTATAGTGGGGGGGGGGGTCGGACATCGAGGTAAAGACACTTTGTACATCTGTTTG
>CM056060.1:2907114-2931172 GCA_029574335.1 Rana kukunoris | reverse complement strand
ATTATTTTTTGCCAGTATTTTAAGGCCAGGGCCCACTAGTGCCAAGGTGGTCAACTTTTTTCATGTTGGGTACCTTTAAAAAAATTGATCGGAACCCGTGTTGGATCTTGGCCAACGTTCGTCCAGATTAAGGATGGTGTCAAGTGACTTGGTCAATTCTCCAATCACATGCAGCAGAATTTTAATACATTTTAAACTTTTAGATGGTGGGGATTTTCTGTTTTGCAATCAACACGGTTCCAAGTGACCTCACACTTCAGGACACGGACCCTCCTCGGTGCTAGGAACCCCCTAGAGCTAGAAAGTCTTCTATGACAGTTCAGATGCAAGAAGAAAGATCTATGACCTGTCTGATCCTCAGATGAGAACTTTACAGGTGGTTGGGGGATGGGAACTGTCACTTGGGTACTTTGGCCTCTGAAAAATGACATCGTGCCCCCAGGTGGAAGTCTGACAACTCACAGGACTCATTAGGAGTACAAGGGGCCACAAAGGGACATTCTTCTCACTGATCACCAATGTAAGGGACATTCTTCTCACTGATCACCAATGTAAGGGACATTCTTCTCACTGATCACCAATGTAAGGGACATTCTTTTCCCACTGATTAACCAATTGTAAGGGACATTCTTCTCACTGAATCACCAATGTAAGGGACATTCTTCTCACTGATCACCAATGTAAGGGACATTCTTCATCACTGATCACCAATGTAAGGGACATTCTTCCGATCACTGTAAGGGACATTCACTCAATGTAAGGGACATTCTTCCCACTGATCACCAATGTAAGGGACATTCTTCTCACTGATCACCAATGTAAGGACATTCTTCCCACTGATCACCAATGTAAGGGACATTCTTCTCACTGATCACCAATGTAAAGGGACATTCTTCTCACTTCCTGATCACCAATGTAAGGGACATTCTTCTCACTGATCACCAATGTAAGGGACATTCTTCTCACTTGATCACCAATGTAAGGGACATTCTTCTCACTGATCACCAATGTAAGGACATTCTTCTCACTGATCACCAATGTAAGGAACATTCTTCTCTTCACCACTGATCACCAATGTAAGGACATTCTTCTCACTGATCCACCAATGTAAGGGTCATTCTTTCTGATCACCAATGTAAGACATTCTTCTCACTGACCAATGTAAGGGACATTCTTCTCACTGACCACCAATGTAAGGAACATTCTTCCCACTGATCACCAATGTAAGGGACATTCTTCTCACTGATCACCAATGTAAGGGACATTCCTCTCACTGATCACCAATGTAAAGGGACATTCTTCTCACTGATCACCAATGTAAGGGACATTCTTTCCACTGATCAACAATTAAGGGACATTCTTCTCACTGATCACCAATGTAAGGGACATTCTTCTCACTGATCAACAATGTAAGGGACATTCTTCTCACTGATCACCAATGTAAGGGACATTCTTCCCACTGATCACCAATGTAAGGGACATTCTTCTCACTGATCACCAATGTAAGGAACATTCTTCTCACCGATCACCAATGTAAGGGACATTCTTCTCACTGATCACCAATGTAAGGGACATTCTTCTCACTGATCACCAATGTAAGGAACATTCTTCTCACTGATCACCAATGTAAGGGACATTCTTCCCAGTGATGTGGAGGGCCTCCGGTTGATCAGCCATGATAGAACCTTCCTGGATATTTAGAAAGTGAATCTTGGATCCCCCAGCTCTCATTCTATAGTTCCGTCCTCGCTGTCCCCCTCATACAGAATCTCACACAACAATCTGCTAATTTTCTCCTTTCTCCCTCTAGCTGTGATTTTATGTTGTGATAATTATTTTTTTTTCCCGTAAACATCCGCGGGCCCCCAGATACTGACGATGATCCGTACATCTCTCATTGTTCTTGTCTTTTCACTGCAAGAATTTACTACCTTTCCAAAATCCTTATTCTGAGTAATGAAAGCCGCCCTCCTCTTGTTGGCCAGACACAGGTAGAGGCCGGAGGTGTCCCTAGTCCTTCCAATCATAAATGTAGAGGCCAAGAAATTAGTGTCATGGTATAGACTGGGGGGGGGGGGGGCTCTGAGCCTTAAATTAAAAAAAAAACAAATTGAGCACTTTGGGCGTGCGGTACTCGTCCTAACACACCCCAACAAAGAAATTTGGGGCGGATGCTGTTTAAGAAGCTTTTTTGAGAAATACAATGTAACAACATTGGCCCTTTGGTGTTCATATGATGTCAGTTAAAGCCAACTTAGAAAATAGATTACAAATACATTTTATTCAGTCCCTTATTAACACTTAGGCCGCGTACACACGAGCAAACCAAAATCCCTGCCGCCACGTCACCGCACCAGGAAGTGAAACACTTCCGCGCATGCGTCGAAACCATTCGGCGCGTGTGCGAGAAGACATGTCTGCTGGTTAGCGTACTAACTCAGCAGACATGTCGGGCGGACGGGTTCCCAGCCGACAGATTTCAAAGCATGCTTTGAAATCTGTCGGGTGGTCAAATCCGTCGGCTCGCCCGTACACACGATCGAATCTGTCTGCTGGGACGGTCGGGGTCCGACCGTTTCCAGCAGATAGATTTGATCGTGTGTACGCGGCCTTAGGGTTCTAAAAAAAAAACACAACTGTTGCAAAAAAACAACACGATGTGTCTAATATGTGTATTTCCTATGGGCACCAGCTCCACCTAGTGGTAATAATGCGGTATTGGTAGTGTGGCATTATAGGAAAATACAGCATTATGGCCACTAGATAGAGATGATGATGGGAAATACGCATGTTAGACAAATTATGAGGGTGCAAATGCATTATATATAGATAGAGGGACAGAGAGTGAGAGATGGAGAGAGAGAGAGAGTGAGAGATGGAGAGATGGGGGGGAGAGAGAGATGGGGAGAGAGAGAGAGAGAGAGAGATGGAGGGGGGAGAGAGAGAGGGAGATGGGGAGAGAGGGAGATGGGGGGAGGAGATGGGGGAGAGAGAGAGATGGGGGAGAGAGAGAGATGGGGGAGAGAGAGAGAGATGGGGGAGAGAGAGAGATGGGGGAGAGGAGAGAGAGAGATGGGGGAAGAGAGAGAGAGATGGGGAAGAGAGAGAGGGATGGGGGAGAGAGAGAGAGATGGGGGAGAGAGAGAGAGAGATGGGAGAGAGAGAGATGGTGAGAGGAGAGAGAGAGATGGGAGAGAGAGAGAGAGATGGGGGAGAGAGAGTGAGATGGGGAGAGAGAGAGATGGGGGAGAGAGGTGAGATGGGGAGAGAGAGAGAGATGGGGAGAGAGAGAGAGATGGGGGAGAGAGAGAGATGGGGAGAGAGAGAGAGATGGGGGGGAGAGAGAGATGGGGGAGAGAGAGAGATGGGGGAGAGAGAGAGAGATGGGGGAGAGAGAGAGATGGGGAGAGAGAGAGATGGGGGGAGAGAGAGAGATGGGGGGAGAGAGAGAGATGGGGGGGAGAGAGAGATGGGGGGAGAGAGAGAGAGAGAATGGGAGGGGGGAGAGAGATGGGGGGAGGGAGAGAGATGGGGGGAGAGAGAGATGGTGGAGAGAGAGAGAGGGGGGAGGAGAGAGAGAGAGAGATGTGGGAGATGAGAGGAGATGGGGGAGAGAGAGAGAGATGGTTGGAGAGAGATGGGGGAGAGAGAGAGAGAGGGGGAGAGAGAGAAGATGGGGGAGAGAGAGATGGGGGAGAAGGCGGTGAGCTGGGGCGAGATGGGGGAGAGAGATTGATGGAGAGAGAGAGATGGGATGGAGATGAGAGAGGATGGGAGAGAGGTGGGGAGAGAGAGAGAGATGGGGGGGAGAGGAGAGAGAGAGGGGAGAGGGGGAAGAGAGGAGATGGGTCGATGTGAGAGAGAGAGGGGGAGAGAGGTCAGGAGAGAATGTGGAGAGAGAGAGAGATGGGGGAGAGAGAGGAGATGGGGGGAGAGAGGAGATGTTGGGGGTGAGGAGATGGGGGAGAGAGGTGGGGAGTGTTGCGAGAGTCTCTCATGAGAGTCGAGCAGGTGGGGGAGAGAGCGAGTTGGGGGAGTAGAGGAGGGGCTGAGAGGGAGAGATGGGGGGAGAAGTGGGAGAGATGGAGGTGAGAGGGAGAGAGAGAGAGATGGGGGGGGATGAGGAGATGGGGGAGGGGTGGCTGAGAGGAGGGGAGAGAGCAGAGAGGGTAGATGAGAGAGATGGAGTGAGAGAGAGAGAGGTGAGAGAGAGAGAGTGGGGAGAGAGCGAGAGATGGGAGAGAGAGAGAGATGGGGGATGAGGAGAGATCAGAGTTCGAGAGAGAGGATTAGGGCTGAGAGTGTGGTCGAGCGGGGATGGGAGCGAGAGCGAGAGAGAGATGGGGAGAGAGTCTCTGGATTGGTGAGAGAGAGAGATTGGAGAGAGATAGGAGTCAGATGCTTTAGTAGAGAATATTAGTCGGACAGAGATTAAGTAATAAAAATTAAATACACAACTTTAAAAAAAAAAATTGAACAAAAGTGTTTTTGTTTTTCCCGAAAAAGGAAACTAAAACTGAAAAAGAAGACCCACCCACAACTGCAGTGATCACGTTACATATTTTTTCACACCCCCTTTCCCCTTATCTAATATTATTCTACTGATTTTTCTTTATTTATATTTGTAATCTATTTATTTATTTTTTTAACCATTGATTTAAAAAAATGTGTATATATATTCCTATGATCATCAGCTCATAATGCAGTGTTTTGCTAAGTGTAGCATTTCAGACAAATACAGCATTATGGTCACTAGATGGAGATGACGATTATAGATAGCATATTAGACACATTATGGAAATTTACTTGACAGCTGTGTGAAAGCTTCTCTCTCTCTCTCTTTATCTCTTTCTCTTTCTCTCTTTCTCTCTTTCTCTCTTTTTCTCTTTCTCTTTCTCTTTTTTTCTTTGCTCTTGCTCTTTCTCGCTCTCTCTCTCGCGCGCTTTCTCTCACTCTCTCTAGATATATATGTGTATATGTGTGTGTGTGTATATATATATATATATATATATTACATTTTTTTTATTTTATTGACCCATTTGTTAACCCTAATAATTCCCTTTTCCCTTAGCCAATATTATTCTACTGTTTTTTCTTTTTTTTTTTTATTATTTATATTTGTAATCTCATGTTTTTATCTGTGTGTTTAAAAACATATTATTTTCCTTATGATCATTAGCTCCACCTAGTGGCCACAATGCAGTCTTTTACTAAGGGTGGCATTTTCGGGAAAATACAGCGTTATGGCCACTAGATGGAGA
This sequence comes from Rana kukunoris, assembly GCA_029574335.1. NCBI lineage: Eukaryota > Metazoa > Chordata > Amphibia > Anura > Ranidae > Rana > Rana kukunoris. The sequence goes on along the minus strand of CM056060.1, from coordinate 2,925,911 downwards.
TGTTGATCGTAGGAATTGGAGTTGAAGTTGGCGACAGCTGTGTGAAAGCACATTTTATATTTATATATATATATATATATATATATTTCTTTAGCCCAGATCCTGCCCAAACCTATACATTTGCCTTGGATACCCTGGCAGGGAAAGCTTACAATGCCCATAATATTTTGGCCAACTAATGACACTGAAGCTTTGCTTGCGGCAAGAAATGATCTGTCACCTCGCTGCGTGATTCGAGCCAAAAGCAGAAATGCCCAAAATCGCCTGTTTTGTAGCAGCTGGGACCTACATTATAACATTATTATTATCATTATTTTTATTATTATTTATTATTATTTTTATTGTTATTATTTGTATTATATTATTATTTTTATTATTATATTTATTATTTTTATTATTATTATTATATTTATTATTATTAGGCTTCTGGAGCCTGAACTTGATACCCTTCAGCCTTATGGATGGATTTTTACCAAGGCTGGACTCCATTATTATTATTTTTATTATTATATTTATTATTATTATTATTATTATTATTATTAGGCTTCTGGAGCCTGAACTTGATACCCTTCAGCCTTATGGATGGATTTTTACCTAGGCTGCACTCTTTTTTTTTTTTTTTTTGTATTATTATTATTATTTTTATTATATTTATTATTGGGCTTCTGGAGCCTGAACTTGATAACCTTCAGCCATATGGATAGATTTTTTACCCAGGCTGGACTCTATTAATATTATTATTATTATTATTATTTTAATTTGTATTATTATATTTATTATTATTATTATATTTATTATTATTAGGCTTCTGAGCCTGAACTTGATACCCTTCACCTTATGGGTGGATTTTTACCTAGGCTGGACTCTTATTATTATTATTATTATTATTTTTATATTTATTTATTTATTATTATTATTATTATTATTATTATTATTATTATATTATATGTATTATTTTATTTTTATTATTATATTTATTATTATTATTATATTTATTATTAATAATATTAAGAAATATAATAATATTAAGAAAAAATATAATAATAATAATAATACAATAATAATAATAATAATAATAATATTAGGCTTCTGGAGCCTGAACTTGATAACCTTCAGCCATATGGATAGATTTTTTTACCCAGGCTGGACTCTATTAATATTATTATTATTATTATTTAAATTTTTATTATTATATTTATTATTATATTTATTATTATTAGGCTTCTGGAGCCTGAACTTGATACCCCTCAGCCTTATGGGTGAATTTTTACCTAGGCTGGACTCTTATTATTATTATTATATTTATTATTATTATTATTATTATTATTATTATTATTATTATTATTATAATTATTATTAATATTAAGAAATATAATAATATTAAGAAATATAATAATAATATTAAGAAATATAATAATAATAATAATATTTATTATTATTAGGCTTCTGGAGCCTGAACTTGATACCCTTCAGCCTTATGGGTGGATTTTTACCTAGGCTGGACTCTTATTATTATTATTTTTATATTTATTATTATTATTATTATTATTATATTATTATATGTATTATTTTTATTATTATATTTATTATTAATATTATTATTTTTATTATTATTATTATTATTATTATTATTATTATTATATTTATTATTATTAGGCTTCTGGAGCCTGAACTTGATACCCTTCAGCCTTATAGATGGATTTTTACCAAGCTGGACTCCAACCTCTCTGAAAATTTGCATCCTCGCTCTAAATTCCGCTCCCGGAGCTGGCGATCTAATGAGCGTCCTAAATAATTGGCTTTCCCCGAGAAGAAAGCATCTTTAAGCCTCTTTTATTTGCATTCAGACATCACAACAAGACAAATTAGCTTGGAGGTGAAAGGAGTTTTTTTGGGTGACATTTGTAAAGCTCGTTGTTTTTAACCAAGTCTAAAAAAAAAACAAAAAAAAATCCCAAACTTTGCCAAGGAATTCGAGCGTGGCGTATCCGAGTGTATTCTATCCGCGAGCTTTAGTCCAGCTTTGTTACTTAGACCCGCTCAGCTTTACACGACCTGGGCCGTTTTAATGAGCGATATGCAGATTTCGGGGCTTTTCGAAGGCGCCCGTTAAATCCCCATTATATTTAAATTCTCACATTTTACCAATGGCGCCTTTGACCCCTCGGATATAATCGATGCGTTCGTGGTGAAAGGAGGGACGTCTTATTAGGGGAATTCAAAGCCGCCGTCACCGTGTTGGTGTAATGACAGGACGCGGGACTTCCTGCCTCAAAGGGGGACGTAAAACCCGAGCAACGGACTTCACTTATGTGCTCCCTTTCGGCCGATTAAATATGCCACTGAATGTGTTCTGTTATATCTGTTTGATACGTGCAAAAAAAAATTACCTGTTGATCCTGCCAGGAATCCAGATCTGTCTTGCGTACTCTGCAGTCTTATCTCAAACAATGTTACTAGGGAGTGCTATAGGACTACAGAACCCCTCCCCTTTCTTTAGCCCTATCCTAGGGTGACAATGCTGCTGCTCCATACAGGTAGTGAGGTTGCTATTGGTTACTTGAGTTGTCACTAAATAGCCTCCCATCTGATGGTACCTACCTAGATAGTTATGGGTCCAATGCCACTTGGCAGAGCCATTAGGATGTTGACCTTCACTGAAAGGGCAGTTTTCTTTCCACTTTCCACCAATGAAGGGGCATTCTTCCCACTGGCCACCAATGGAGGGGGTATTCTTCCCATTGGCCACCAATGGAGGGGCATTCTTCCCACTGGCCACCAATGGAGGGGGCATTCTTCCCACTGGCCACCAATGGAGGGGACATTCTTCCCACTGGCCACCAATGGAGGGGGCATTCTTCCCACTGGCCACCAATGGAGGGGGCATTCTTCCCACTGGCCACCAATGGAGGGGGCATTCTTCCCATTGGCCACCAATGGAGGGGACATTCTTCCCATTGGCCACCAATGGAGGGGGCATTCTTCCCATTGGCCACCAATGGAGGGGGCATTCTTCCCATTGGCCACCAATGGAGGGGACATTCTTCCCATGGCCACCAATGGAGGGGGCATTCTTCCCATTGGCCACCAATGGAGGGGGCATTCTTCCCATTGGCCACCAACGGAGGGGGCATTCTTCCCACTGGCCACCAATGGAGGGGACATTCTTCCCACTGGCCACCAATGGAGGGGGAATTCTTCCCACTGGCCACAAATTGAAGAGGTTCTACAAGTGCCATTGGAAGTTCTGGCACGGAATCTTTAAGCCCCATTGGAGGTTCTGGAAGGGATTGTGCAAGTGGTAATGGACACTATGACGAGGATTCTGGAAGTACCGGCAAAAGTCCTGGTGGACCTGGAGATCCCACTAGTCCCGGAGTTGAAGAGCTGGGAGGTGTAGGAGCATTGAGACGTTCTCCTAACACCAAGAGAGCCAAAATCGCCACCCGCCATGCAAGTAATTATATATCTCATTATTTTTCGGGGAATGGCCTCAGTCACTTTAAGTAAAAGTGTATTTTTCTTTTTTTTTTTTCACGTTTTTTGTTCCGTAATAAGAATCCAACCAAATAATAATTTCCAGTTGCGGCACATTGTAGCGATATTTATTAACATGAAACGTCATGAAATGGCTTTTTGTTTCTCTCCTCTTGTTCTGTTCTTTGCCCGGGGGGCCGTGTCTCAGCAGGGCACGACACGAGTGATAGATTTTTTTTCATTTTAAAGGTTTTTAAGCATGGACCCCTCACATCAAACAATGCGTTGGGAAGACCGAGAGCCTGCGCCACATTTGTCCGCAACATTTCGATTGTGCTCCAAGCAAACTGGAGCGAAACACGTGTTTTTTTTTTTTTTTTCCGAGTGGGAATAAAGCGGCTCAGCAATTTAATGACGCGGCGTTAATGGCTCTGTCGCAACAGGACTCTGGTTTTAAATGTCATGTGCGCCGCAGTGCCGCGTTTGGCTTTTTTTTTTTGTGCTTTTGGTGTCAACAAAAATGATCCCCCCGATTAATATCAGATGTCCTGGTTTTCAAGTTGTTCCCCGTTTTGGCTTATTTACGGCGCTCCTTTTATTCTCCGGGGTTTTAATACACAAGATCGTAGGCGCTCGCCGTTTGATGATTGATGACGCTGCCCATCCATTATTAAATTAGCGGTTTTATTTTAATGAAATGCTCATTTTAATTTCCTTTTTTTTTCAACCCATTAACCACTTGCTGTCCGCGCCAGGCCCGGACTGGCCTTAGGACATACCGGCATATGCCCTGTGGCCCGCGGGCCGCAAGTCACGTGTAACATGCAGGGGTCCAGAACTGTTAAGGGGGTGTCTGTGTAATGTAAAGGGGTCCAGAGGTGCAGGGTGCTGTGTAATGTAAAGGGGCCCAGAGGTGCGGGTGCTGTGTAATGTAAAGGGGCCCAGAGGTGCAGGGTGATGTGTAATGTAAAGGGGCCCAGAGGTGCAGGGTGCTGTGTAATGTAAAGGGGTCCAGAGGTGCAGGGTGCTGTGTAATGTAAAGGGGCCCAGAGGTGCAGGGTGCTGTGTAATGTAAATGTGTCCTGAGGTGCAGGGTGCTGTGTAATGTAAAGGGGCCCAGAGGTGCAGGGTGCTGTGTAATGTAATGGGTGCAGGGTGCTGTGTAATGTAAAGGGGTGCAGGGTGCTGTGTAATGTAAAGGGGTGCAGGGTGCTGTGTAATGTAAAGGGGTGCAGGGTGCTGTGTAATGTAAAGGGGTGTGGGGGCTGTGTAATGTAAAGGGGTGCGGGTGCTGTGTAATGTAAAGGGGTGCGGGTGCTGTGTAATGTAAAACAGGTCCAGAGATGCAGAGTGCTGTTGTAATGTAAAACAGGTCCAGAGATGCAGATGCTGTGTAATGTAAAAGGGGTCCCGAGTGCTGTGTAGTGTAAAGGGTGCGGGGTGCTGTGTAATGTAAAGGGTGCGGGGTGCTGTGTAATGTAAAGGGGTGCAGGTGCTGTGTAATGTAAAGGGGTGCAGGTGCTGTGTAATGTAAAGGGGTGCAGGGTGCTGTGTAATGTAAAGGGGTGCAGGGTGCTGTGTAATGTAAAGGGTGCAGGGTGCTGTGTAATGTAAAGGGGTGCAGGGTGCTGTGTAATGTAAAGGGGTGCAGGGTGCTGTGTAATGTAAAGGGGTGCAGGGTGCTGTGTAATGTAAAGGGGTGCAGGGTGCTGTGTAATGTAAAGGGGTGCAGGGTGTTGTGTAATGTAAAGGGGTGCAGGGTGCTGTGTAATGTAAAGGGGTGCAGGGTGCTGTGTAATGTAAAGGGGTGCAGGTGCTGTGTAATGTAAAGGGGTGCAGGGTGCTGTGTAATGTAAAGGGGTGCAGGGTGCTGTGTAATGTAAAGGGGTGCAGGGTGCTGTGTAATGTAAAGGGTGCAGGGTGCTGTGTAATGTAAAGGGGTGCAGGGTGCTGTGTAATGTAAAGGGGTGCAGGGTGCTGTGTAATGTAAAGGGGTGCAGGGTGCTGTGTAATGTAAAGGGGTGCAGGGTGCTGTGTAATGTAAAGGGGTGCAGGGTGCTGTGTAATGTAAAGGGTGCAGGGTGCTGTGTAATGTAAAGGGGTGCAGGGTGCTGTGTAATGTAAAGGTGTGATCTTGATTCAACCCCCCTGATATCTCCAATGCAGAGTTTGCCGATTCTTTCATATAACAAGTGGAGAGACTTTCAGCTGTCAAAAGAAAATATCCGGCAGTCTGCCAAGTTTTTTAATAGGAAACGTTGTAACTAATTCTTCTTTTTAGATCAAAGGGATTAAACTTCTGTGTGTAAAGAAAAAAAAACTGTCAGTCTGCCAAGTTTGTAACAACATGAAACATTGTAACCAACACTTCCTTCTTAGATCAAATTTCTGTGTGTAAATGCAGGAAATTTACCAATTAAAGTCCAAATCTTTTTCTGACACTTGTTTCTTAAGATAAAATATATTTACTTTTTTGCTAGAAAATTACGTGGACCCCCCCAAAACATTATATATATATTTTAGCAGAGACCCTAGGTAATAAAATGGTAATGTGCTGCAATATTTTATGTTGCGCTGTATTTGCCCAGCGGTCTTTCAAATGGAGTAAAGTTAGCCCAATTTTTTATTTATTTTTTGTTTTAACGTGAAAGATGATGTTACACCGCGAGAATCGAGAGAGAATCGTGATCTATCGTAGGCAAAAAAACGTGATTCTCATTTTAGCCAGAATCGTGCAGCTCTGCTATCGGTGCCCACCCTTGCCGCCTTATCGGTGCCCATTCTTTCTGCCTTATCGGTACCTTACCTTTGCCGTCTTATCGGTGCCCACCCTTGCCGTCTTATCGGCCCACCTTGCCGCCTTATCGGTGCCCACCCTTGCCGACTTATCGGTGCCCACCCTTGCCGACTTATCTGTGCCCACCCTTGCCGACTTATCGGTGCCCACCCTTGCCGACTTATCGGTGCCCACCCTTGCCGCCTTATCGGCTCACCTTGCCCACCTTGCCGCCTTATCGGTGCACCCCCCCCCGCCTTATCGGTGCCCACCCTTGCTCTGCCTTATCGTCCCATTCTTCTGCCTTATCGTACCTACCCTGCCGTCTTATCAGTGCCCACCCTTGCCGACTTATCGATGCCCACCCTTGCCGACTTATCGGTGCCCACCCTTGCCGCCTTATCGGTGCCCATTCTTTCTGCCTTATCGGTGCCCACCCTTGCCGCCTTATCGGTGCCCACCCTTGCCGCCTTATCGGTGCCCACCCTTGCCGCCTTATCGGTGCCCACCCTTGCCGACTTATCGGTGCCCACACCTTGCCGACTTATCGGTGCCCACCCTTGCCGCCTTAACGGTGTCCATTCTTTCTGCCTTATCGGTGCCCACCCTTGCCGCCTTATCGGTGCCCACCCTTGCCGCCTTATCGGTGCCTACCCTTGCCGCCTTATCGGTGCCCACCCTTGCTGCCTTATCGGTCCCCACCCTTGCTGCCTTATCGGTGCCACACCCTTGCTGCCTTATCGGTGCCCACCGTTTCCGCCTTATCAGTGCCCATCAGTGCAGCCCATTGGCCCATCAGTCCAGCCCATTGTGCAGCCCATCGGTGCCTATCGGTGCAGCTTCAGCAGCATACATCAATGAAGGAGAAAAATGTTATAACCCAAAATATACAAAAATTATATATTTTTTTAAATTCTGGCTTTTTTTTCAACAAAATATAAAAAAAACGCAGCGGTGATCAAATACCGCCAAAAGAAAGCTCTATTTGTGGGGGGAAAAAAAACGATAACATTTCATTTGGGTACAGCGTTGCATGACCGCGCGCAATTGTCATTCAAAATCCATCGGCGCTGGAAGCTGAAAATTTGGTCTGGGCAGGAGGGGGGCGGTTTAAGTGCCCGGTAAGCAAAGGGTTAAACACATTTTTAACCCCAATTAAGTGACTCCTCCTGCACCTTTTTAGGCATTTCAGCAATGGAAGCTCCTATTTAATTCCGCTGACAGGTCCTCTTTAAGTCTTAGCTGGACTTTCCTGGAAATCCCATCTCCCCCCCCCCCCCCCCCCTCAAGCCAGACTTCATCACCAGAATCCTGGAAGATGGCCGCATGGTGCCCTTATGTCTCATCAGGTAGTGATGGACGGGATGTCTCGCTTGGTAATTGCCACCCCACAGAGATCTGGGGTGGCTCTAATGTGATGGAGAATTTAATCTCCTCCTCCGCTGTTGGGGAAGGCAGGAGGACTCCGGACCCCGTCATGGTCTAATTCTCTCTCACTGTGACTTGTAATCCCATTAGGGATCGGTCTCCTTACAATGCTGGCTGTCTATTAGAGGCTAATGTTGGCACCTTCTTGTTTTTTCCTCCTGTTGATGCTATGAGGGCAATCAGCATGAAACCCCCGAGGGGCGGTCATTATACCATAAGGGGCAAATAAAAGGGGTATTTTCTGGTAAAGGGAACGTTTCATTTTGGTGCAGTAGTTGAATAATATCAGTGCTAATTCATTTTAGCTGATATCCTAATGCAGCCTTTCTCAACCTTTCTACCCTTCAACAGTGGCGGTGCGTCCATAGAGGGCGCAAGAGCGCTGTCCCCCTCTCTCCTTCACCCGTCAATCAACAATTGATAGATTCATGCATTTGATGGGGCAAACTGGCCGCTATATATGGGGCAAACTGCCGCTATATATGGGGCAAACTGGCCGCTATATATGGGGCAAACTGGCAGCAATTGATGGGGCAAACTGACAGCAATTGATGGGGCAAACTGGCCGCTATATATGGGGCAAACTGGCAGCAATTGATGGGCACAATGGTGGCAATTGATGGCTACAGTAGCTGCATTGGATAGGGAGATGGGGTAGATAAGAGAGATGGGGAGGGTGGGAGAGACGGGGTAGATAAGGGAGGGTGGGAGAGACGGGGAGGGTGGGATAGATTGGGTAGATAGGAGAGATGGAGAGGGTAGGAGAGACGGATAGTAAGATAGTTAGATAGAGAGTAAGATAGATGGATAGATAGTAAGATGAGATCATAAGATGTCATAAAATCCGATTTGTGAGAGAGGTGGGGAGGGTGGGAGAGATGGGGTAGATAGGAGAGATGGGAAGGGTTGGAAAGACTGGGTAGGTAGGAGAGACGGGGTGGGTAGGAGAGACGGGTTGATAGGAGAGACGGGGAGGACAAATGGGGTAAAGGAGAGACTGTGAGGGTAGGGGAGACTGTGAGGGTAGAGGAGACTGTGAGGGTAGGAGAGACAGTGAGGGTAGGAGAGACTGTGGGGGTAGATGGGAGAGACGGGGAGGACAAATGGGGTATATAGGAAAGACTGTGAGGATAGGGGAGACTGTGAGGGTAGGGGAGACTGTGAGGGTAGGGGAGACTGTGAGGGTAGGGGAGACTGTGAGGGTAGGAGAGACTGTGAGGGTAGGGGAGACTGTGAGGGTAGGGGAGACTGTGAGGGTAGGGGAGACTGTGAGGGTAGGGAGACTGTGAGGGTAGGAGAGACTGTGAGGTTAGGGGAGACTGTGAGGGTAGAAGAGACTGTGAGTGTGAGGGTAGGAGAGACTGTGAGGGTAGGGGAGACTGTGAGGGTAGAAGAGACTGTGAGGGTAGGAGAGACTGTGAGGGTAGGAGAGACTGTGAGGTAGGGGGGAGACTGTGAGGGTAGGGGAGACTGTGAGGGTAGGGGAGACTGTGAGGGTAGGGGAGACTGTGAGGGTAGGGGAGACTGTGAGGGTAGGAGAGACTGTGAGGGTAGGAGAGACTGTGAGGGTAGGAGAGACGGGGAGGACAGATGGGGTAGGTAGAAGAAACGGGTAGATGGGAGAGACAGGGAGCACAGATGGGGTATATAGGAGAGATGGGGAGGTAGGAACAGAATGGCTGGAGGTGTGTGGGGAGGGTGAAGGTCCTCTAAAATGACATACAGTAAGTAGGATAGGGTGAGAGGCCATGTTGGCCTTAAGCACTATTTAGCACTTCTTAAGTGACATCGTGTGACATCTTGATGACTCCGGCCCGCTGAGTCCTCCCCAATGACATGAATGTGGGATGTTTTGTATCCGCAGTTCTCCTTTTCTTCTCCTCCGCTCAGGAAAAGACCGAACCTAAAGCCAAAACTTTTGGGAAGTCCATGCAGAGGTTTCATTAAAAAAAAAATAACCTTTGGATAATGACACAAAATAAAAGAAAACACAATTGTATCTCCTTAATTTTGTGCTTTTTTTGTATTTTTTTTTATTATTTTTTTATTTATTGTATTTATTTATTATTTTATTTATTATTTATTGTATTTAGTATTTATTTCATTTATTATTTATTTTTATGACTTCTATATTAGAAAAAGTCTGGGGTGTGTAGAACGCTTCCTTCCCCCCGCCGGCTCCGGGTCGGGCTCTGAAATGAAAGCGCCGATCACATCGCAGTTTATTGTAGGGAACGTATTTATTTATTTATTTATTGTCGGCAGTCACTCAGCCGCTCAGAAAAAGGGAAATTTTTCCTAAACATTTGCTTAATGTGTCAACCCCCCGGAACAAACAGGACCCTCCGAATTTGTATACAGAATTAGCAAATGTATCAACTCGGAGACGTTAATGTATCTTTGCCGCTCTCCCAATAACAAATAAAGCTTTCTTCTCTGTAATTGGCATTGGCTGTGCAATACGGCCCAAAGGAACTCCGGCGGATAAATCGTTTGTTGGTGTTGTTTGGAGCAGGGAAGGGTTTTTAAAGTGGAACTCTAGGATTGTACTAATGGCTCCTCCCCCCAAAATATATAGAGAAAGGTCATGAATTTTACAAGCACATAATTGACTTAAATTCCATATTTTATTTACTGTACTAAACAAAGAGATTTGTAGATTAGACACTAGAGGGAGCTCTCTCATTGACTCAGCATCATTCAACCTCCCTGCTTAAATCAATAGCTGTTGAGATAATAAATAAATACAATTATTATTATTTATAAATATCAATAATGATGATTTAATGATTAAACATTTATAATAATACTAAAAATAATAATAAACAACAATAATAGAAATAATATTTACCCTCATTTAACCTCCCTGCTTAAATCAATAGCTGTTGAGATAATAAATAAATACAATTATTATTATTATTTAGAAATATAAATAATAATGATTTAATGATTAAACATTTATTATAATAATTATAATAATAATAATAATAAAACTAATAATAAACAACAATAATAGAAATAATATTTAACCTCATTCAACCTCCCTGCTTAAATCAATAGCTGTTGAGATAATAAATAAATAAATACAATTATTATTATTATTTAAAAATATAAATAATGATGATTTAATGATTAAACACTTATAATAATAATAACACTAAAATAATAATAAACAACAATAATATAAATAATATTTAAACTCATTCAACCTTCCTGCTGTTGAGATAAGTTTAGGACACCCAGGGAGTGTATGGCAGTAGCAGTACTTTCACTAGTAGATGATGATGATTATTTAAAAAATATTTATTAATTACCAGTATTTAAAATAATAATACAAATTATTATTATTTAAAAATATTAATATAATAAAAAATAAAATAAACAACGACAATAGAAATAATGTTTAACAATCCTCATCATTATCATTGATAATAAGCATCATCATTAACAATGATGTTACATAATCATTTCTTATTAAAATATAAATAATAAAAAAATTCAAAAAAAATTATTGAATTTAAAAATATAAATAATACTAATGATTACTAGATATTTTAAAATAATCATACAAATTATTATTATTTAAAAGTATTAATAATATATATAAAATACAAAATAAATACATTTTCTATTTATTTTATTTGTTATATTATTAATATTAATCATTAGTATTATTTATATTTTTATATAATAAGAAGAAATGATTATGTAACATCATTATTAATGATGATGCTTATCATGAATGATAATGATGATGATAAAAATCATAATTGATAAACATTTTATCTATTGTTGTTGTTTATTTTATTTTTTATTGGATTATTAATATTTTAAAATAATAATAATAATTTGTATTATTATTTTAAAATATCTTTTAATACTGGTACGGTAATTAATAACAATCATCATTATTAATAAATATTTCAAAATCATCATCATCTAATAATAATATTACTACTACTGCCACACACTCCCTGGGTGTCCCCAAATCTTATCTCAACATTATTAAATCATTAGTATTATTTATATATATATATATATATATATTTCTTTAAAAGATTTTATTGGTTATTGATATTAAATATGTAAACAGATGAAAATACAATATAGCAATATTTAGGAACAGAATCATATTATCATATATGAGTAAAGAATATTGACAATATAAATACTTATAGCATAAAACCAAAGTAAACATAAATCTATGTATTATTTATATTTTTATATAATAAGAAGAAATTTTTATGTAACATCATTAATGTTGATTCTTATTATGAATGATGATAATGATGATGATAAAAATCATCATTGTTAAACATTTTTTCTATTGTTGTTGTTTATTTTAACAATGATGATTTTTTTCATTATCATTAGTGTTGCTCACGAAGATTTGCATTGCGAATATTCGTTACGAATATTGCATATTCGAGTATTCGCGAATAACGCAAATATCGCGGTGAATATTCGCTATGGCGAATATTCGTATTTTCTCAAACTTATTTTTAAAACAGATCACATCCTAGTGATCTCCATCGATGTCTAAAAGCATTGCTGGTATGATTAGAGACCCTGGGCCGAGTAGCTGAGGCGATCATTTTATGTTGCCGATAATTTGCAATGCGAATATTCGTATTACGAATATTCGCGAATGCGTTCTCTGACCTTCTGTGTTTTGTGTATAAAAAAATAAAAAAAATTAGCTTTAGTTTAGTCATATAAGTTTGTGTAAGTAGAGTTAGTGTTTCGTGCATATTAGTTTAGTAATCCAAGAAAGGATCTCCGTTTTCGCGTGTTGACGAGAATTTCGCAATCAATTTCGCATTCGCATTAGTGAAATTTCGCAATTTTTTTTTTTTGATAAAATATCACGAATATTCGATATTAACGAATATTCGCGAATATTCTTCTATATATTTGCGATATATCGCGAAATCGAATATGGCGTATTCCGCTCATCACTAAATATCATTCATAACAAGCATCATCATTAATAACGATGTTACATAATAATAATTTATTTTCTCTTATATAAAAATATAATTAATACTAATTATGTAAAAATGTTGAGATAAGATTTGGGACACCCAGGGAGACATACTGAAGCAGAGCATGATCCCCTCCGTTCAGAGACTGGACCGCAGGGTAGTATGCCAACATGATAATGACCCCACGCACACTTCCAAGACCACCACTGCCTTGCTAAAGAAGCTGAGGGTAAAGGTGATGGACTGGCCAAGCATGTCTCCAGACCTAAACCCTACTGATCATCTGTGGGGCTCCTCAAACGGAAGGTGGAGGAGCGCAAGGTCTCCAACATCCACCAGCTCTGTGATGTCATCATGGAGGAGGGGAAGAGGACTCCAGTATCAACCTGTGAAGCTCTGGTGACCTCAATGCCCAAGAGGGTAAAAAATAATCACGGCCACACAAAATATCGACACTTTGTGGCCAATTTGGAAATTTTCACTTTTGTTGCCAGCTCTTTAGACATTAATGGCTGTGTGTTGAGTTATTTGTTATACAAGCTGTACACTCGCTACACAACCCCCCCCCTCCCCCCCATGTACACTCACTACACAACGTTGGAGATACAAAGTGTCATTTCTTCAGTGTTGTCACATGAACAGATACAAGAAATGTGAGGGTGTACTTACTTTTGTGAGATACTGTATATGAGTTGACCTCAAATCCAGCAATAAATCTGCATTCATGGGGCTCCCGCAGAATGACGGGCGGATGGATTTCCTCCCTCTAATGCGTTTCGCGTCGGTCGGATCGGAACGTCCATTATCTCTCTTCGCTCAGATCAAAAAAATAAACAAAGTCTTGGGAGTGAAGTCGCTGTGGGTGGTCCGCCTGTAAACACGTAAACACGCTTTTCCATTGCGCCAGCAATTCGCCTTTTTTTTTTTTTTTTAGACCCCCGAAAGACATGATGACAGGATTGTGTGCCATGGTGGGCGTGGGCACGTGCACCTGGTACGCGGCGTGCCGTTTAACCCCGTCACACCCAGGAACGCCGCTCTGTAAGGTGCTGACAGCGAGGAGTGCGGTTCTCAGCTTTCGGCGCTATCGCACTTTGTAGGACAATTGCGCGGTCATGCAAACACTGTACCCAAATGTTTTTTTTATGTTATTTCCCCCACATATAGAGATTTCTTTCAGTGGCATTTGATTACTGCCTGGTAATTGCCTCACTGATGGGCACAGAGTTGCCTCACTGTGATGGGCACAGGATTTCCTCACTAATGGGCACAGAATTGCCTCACTAATGGGCACAGAATGGCCTCACTGATGGGCACAGAATGGCCTCACTGATGGGCACAGAATGGCCTCACTGATGGGCACAGAATGGCCTCACTGATGGGCACAGAATGGCCTCACTGGACACAGAATGGCCTCACTGATGGGCACAGAATGGCCTCACTGATGGGCACAGAATGGCCTCACTGATGGGCACAGAATGGCCTCACTGATGGGCACAGAATGGCCTCACTGATGGGCACAGAATGGCCTCACTAATGGGTACAGAATGGCCTCACTAATGGGTACAGCATGGCCTCACTAATGGGTACAGCATGGCCTCACTAATGGGTACAGAATTGCCTCCATAATGGTCACAGAATTGCCTCACTGATGGGCAGAGAATGGCCTCACTGATGAGCACAGAGTTGCCTCACTGATGGGCACAGAGTTGCCTCACTGATGGGCACAGAGTTGCCTCACTGATGGGCACAGAGTTGCCTCACTGATGGGCACAGAGTTGCCTCACTGATGGGCACAGAGTTGCCTCACTGATGGGCACAGATTCAAGTCACTGATGGGCACAGATTCAAGTCACTGATGGGCACAGATTCAAGTCACTGATGGGCACAGATTCAAGTCACTGATGGGCACAGATTCAAGTCACTGATGGGCACAGATTCAAGTCACTGATGGGCACAGATTCAAGTCACTGATGGGCACAGATTCAAGTCACTGATGGGCACAGATTCAAGTCACTGATGGGCACAGATTCAAGTCACTGATGGGCACAGATTCAAGTCACTGATGGGCACAGATTCAAGTCACTGATGGGCACAAAATTGCCTCACTGATGCCCACAGAGTTGCCTTACTGATGCCCACAGAGTTGCCTCACTGTGATGGGCACAGATTCGAGTCACTGGGGGCACGTGATCGTGGTGAGACTGAGTGATGTCCAATTACGTCGAAACAGAACAAGAGAGGATCCGCCTGCTGTCATTTGTCTATACGGCAGGTGGGAGGCGGTTAGAGGTGCGATGCATTTGTAGCGTGTTCCCTGCATTTGCTCCGCCATCTTTTCCGTCCTCTGGTTCCTCTTCCTCCACTGCCAATGTCTTTTTCCTCCCGTTCTTCTGCTGGTTCTTCTCCTGACACTAGCTCCTGCAGGTGTGCCAGCACCGTTCTCTGCCGGTTCTAATGGGAATAATGGAGTGGTGACTTCATAAGGGGCGGGGTCTCTGGATGACGTCACCTGATGGCCATGCCTCATGTCTTTATAAGAACTGGCAGAACTGAGCTGGCACAACTGCAGGAGCTAACATCGGTAGAAAAACCAGCAGAAGAGGAAGAAGAACCAGAGGAAAAAGACATTGGCAGCAGAAGGAAAAGTACCGGAGGAAGAAGACTTCGGCAGCGGAGGGAGAAGAACCGGTGGAAGAAGACATTGGCAGCGGAGGCAGAAGAACGATGGAAGAACCGGTGGAAGAAGAAATTGGCAGTGGAGGGAGAAGAACCGGTGGAAAAAGACATTGGCAACGGAGGCAGAAGAACCGATGGAAGAACCGGTGGAAGAAGAAATTGGCAGTGGAGGGAGAAGAACCGGAGGAAGAAGAATCGGTGGAAGAAGACATTGGCAGTGGAGGGAGAAGAACCGGAGGAAGAAGACATTGGCAGTGGAGGGAGAAGAACCGAAGGAAGAAGAAGAACCGGTGGAAGAAGACATCGGCAGTGGAGGAAGTAGAACCGGTAGAAGAAGAAGAACCGGTGGAAGAAGACATTGGCAGCGGAGGGAGAAGGACAGGTGGAAGAAGACATTGGCAACTGAGGGAGAAGAACCGGAGGAAGAAGACATTGGCAGCGGAGGGAGAAGAACCAGAGAAAGAAGACATTGGCAGTGGAGGGAGAAGAACTGGTGGAAGAAGACATTGGCAGTGGAGGGAGAAGAACCGGAGGAAGAAGACATTGGCAGCGGAGGGAGAAGAACCAGAGGAAGAAGACATTGGCAGCGGAGGGAGAAGAACCGGTGGAAGAAGACATTGGCAGCGGAGGGGGAAGAACTGGTGGAAGAAGACATTGGCAGTGGAGGGAGAAGAACTGGTGGAAGAAGACATTGGCAGCGGAGGGAGAAGGACAGGTGGAAGAAGACATTGGCAACTGAGGGAGAAGAACCGGAGGAAGAAGACATTGGCAGCGGAGGGAGAAGAACCGGTGGAAGAAGACATTGGCAGCGGAGGGAGAAGAACCGGTGGAAGAAGACATTGGCAGCGGAGGGAGAAGAACCGGTGGAAGAAGACATTGGCAGCGGAGGGAGAAGAACTGGTGGAAGAAGACATTGGCAACTGAGGGAGAAGAACCGGAGGAAGAAGACATTGGCAGCGGAGGGAGAAGAACCAGAGGAAGAAGACATTGGCAGCGGAGGGAGAAGAACCGGTGGAAGAAGACATTGGCAGCGGAGGGAGAAGAACCGGTGGAAGAAGACATTGGCAGCGGAGGGAGAAGAACTGGTGGAAGAAGACATTGGCAGCGGAGGGAGAAGGACAGGTGGAAGAAGACATTGGCAGCGGAGGGAGAAGAACCAGAGGAAGAAGACATTGGCAGCGGAGGGAGAAGAACCGGAGGAAGAAGACATTGGCAGCGGAGGGAGAAGAACCGGTGGAAGAAGACATTGGCAGCGGAGGGAGAAGAACTGGTGGAAGAAGACATTGGCAGCGGAGGGAGAAGAACTGGTGGAAGAAGACATTGGCAGCGGAGGGAGAAGAACTGGTGGAAGAAGACATTGGCAGCGGAGGGAGAAGAACCGGTGGAAGAAGACATTGGCAGCGGAGGGAGAAGAACCGGTGGAAGAAGACATTGGCAACTGAGGGAGAAGAACCGGAGGAAGAAGACATTGGCAGCGGAGGGAGAAGAACCGGTGGAAGAAGACATTGGCAGCGGAGGGAGAAGAACTGGTGGAAGAAGACATTGGCAGCGGAGGGAGAAGAACTGGTGGAAGAAGACATTGGCAGCGGAGGGAGAAGAACCAGAGGAAGAAGACATTGGCAGCGGAGGGAGAAGAACTGGTGGAAGAAGACATTGGCAGCGGAGGGAGAAGAACCAGAGGAAGAAGACATTGGCAGCGGAGGGAGAAGAACCAGAGGAAGAAGACATTGGCAGTGGAGGGAGAAGAACCGGTGGAAGAAGACATTGGCAGCAGAGGGAGAAGAACCAGAGGAAGAAGACATTGGCAGCGGAGAGAGAAGAACCGGTGGAAGAAGACATTGGCAGCAGAGGGAGAAGAACCGGTAGAAGAAGACATTGGCAGCAGAGGGAGAAGAACCGGTAGAAGAAGACATTGGCAGCGTAGGGAGAAGAACCGGTGGAAAAATACATCGGCAGCGTAGGGAGAAGAACCGGTGGAAAAATACATCGGCAACGGAGGGAGAAGAACCGGTGGATCACCATATTGGCAGTTAGAATTTTCCATCCCTGATTTTTGTCATACCTACTTGAATATTGATCTAAGCCCACTTTCCATAAAAAAAAAAAAACCAGAATTACTACGAGTGTATGGCCAGCTCAAAATGTTCCGGACAGAGAAGGGTTAAGGCGCCCTCCATCGATATTCGGTGACTGACGTTCCTGACACGAATGATATGTAATCACGGAACGCCGCTCCTTTTGTTCCCGAGTGACACTGAACACCTTGGTGCCCCGAGGGGAGAAAAAAATGGCCGCTCTGAAGTGTGAAACAGTTTTTTTTTTCTTCTTCTTCCCTCTGTTGTGTCCCAGAAGGTGGATTAGTGTCAGGCTTTCTATAGACGTGTCACCCTAAACCACTGGGAGCCAACGCTCCTTTCACCGCAATCACTGGTTATCATCACCCTGGGAACAAAGGATCATGGTAGCCCAGGGGGGCTTCAAGGAACGTAGACTCTACACCTCGCACCATGACATCAACTCGCTCCGAGGTGAAAGCCGAGACCCAGGAATTCTCTGGGTGTGGGGGGCGGTCAGGCGATCGGGATCGATCAATTCTGCCCAATACAAAGAGAGTCCAAAGTTTAATTCTTCCCTGGAGAAGAAAGGATTGATCTCGTATCGGCAGCACATGGACAGAACTAGAGCGATGACCCGGGCCGCATTCCCACCGGAGCGATTATCTGCTTAAAGCCCAAAAACGTTGGAGGAGAAAAAAAAAATCAATAAACCTCTATGGATCTCCACTTCATGTCCACTCCATGTCACCTGAAGCTCAAACAAGTTCTGGAGCTTTTTTTTTTGCCGCTCGAATCGTACCGATTTGGGCGGTTTTGACGCATTTTTATTCCCATACAAATTAATTGAAACGCACATTTTTGCGTGATATTCTGCTCAAATGAAAAAAAAAAGTAAAAAGTAAAAAAATGTAATAATAATAATATATGAATAAATATATTTAAAATAGACACATAACTAATCATAATAATACATTAATAATAATTGACCTCTAACCTTAAGTATTAAATGTATTATTATTGTATTGTATTACCTCTTCTCTACTCCAAAACGATCTAGATAAAGCTATGAAGAGAGATCGAGGGAGATAGATAGATAGATAGATAGATAGATAGATAGATAGATAGATTTGATAGAGAAGGATAGATAGATAGAAGGATAGATAGAGAAGGATAGATAGATTGATAGATAGATAGATAGATAGATAGATAGATAGATAGATAGATAGATAGATAGATAGATAGATAGATAGATAGATAGAAGGATAGATAGATAGATAGATAGATAGAAGGATAGATAGATTAGAAGGATAGATAGAGAGATAGATAGATAGATAGATAGATAGATAGATAGATAGATAGATAGATAGATAGATAGATAGATAGATAGATAGATAG